>AFIV01000514.1:0-18482 GCA_000223765.2 Zymoseptoria ardabiliae STIR04_1.1.2 | reverse complement strand
TACTATATTACTATATACCTTTCTACCCTTATATTAAGGGCGTTATTTACTTATAATGTATACGCCGGCCGAGCTAGCAATACTAGTCCTACCGAGTTTTTATAGTTTTTCGTAGGTAGGATTTTAAACATTTAATTAAGACTAAGATAGACGTAATCGCACCTATTCGCGGTAGGTTCGCGTCCGTAAGAATATTAAAGGACGAAGTAAAGTCCTAAAGTAAGAATTTTAAGGAATTCGGCTATTGCCGGAATCTACGAATTTATAAGTTTTGGCGAAGTGCTAACTTTGCACCCTCGTCCGAAAGATGGAGCAGCATATAATCGCCGGCTGACCCGCTCCTCTCCTGCCTCTCTTTTTTTTACCCTCTTCCAACAGCGAAATACCAAGTTTGAAAGCCGGAACAAGAAGGCAACACCAGCTCCACGACCATGAAGGTCACCATTCTCGCCGCCGTCTTCATCGGCCTCGTCACTCCGGTCTTCGCGGTATGCATGCACCTTCCCACTCTGTCCGTCATGCTCCATCGACTAATTTCTGTCGAAAGCAGTGCCGAAACGCGGGCCAATGTGCTCCGTGCAGCGCAGGCAGAGAACGGACCTGGTGAGACCTCCTTCTCGTCTTGCTTCCCATTGAGTCCATCAAACGTGTTGTGCTGACATGAATTGCGTGCAGCCACCAGGGCAGATGCGGTTGCAGCCCTCCTCCTCAGTGACGCTGCCTCATTGATAGCATGGCGCCAATGCATCAACAACGAATCGCGAGAAGAAAGAGTTCATCGGATAGGGGATGGGTTAGCGAGTTGGCACGCTGCGTGACGGAGGCATCTGGAAACGTGTGAAGAAATAGGCTCGTGGCCTTCTTGCTTTGGATTTCGCGATCATGCTTTCATTGCGCTTTGTGCGACCTGTCAAAAGTACCTCTTTGAACATTCGTCGATCAAGCATTCCTTCACCGCAATCGCCATCGCTCTTCGCCGTTCAGTGGTCCAGATGGGACGGTGCGTACGTAGATCGGCAGTCGATACGCCGGATCGAATTGGACTGATTTCGAGTAAGTCGTGACTCGTTTCAGTGGACCAACGGTGCATCCGGGCTCGTATCATGCTCGGAATCATGAGCAACGAGTGTCGGTCATGAGTCGATTTTATCCGCGAGTAGCCTCATCGCCCCCAGTGCCATCTCCCAAAGTATTCCCGATATTCTTTCGTCAACTCCGGGCGCTTCACGAAAGTCCTGCCAGTCTATCAGCATGCAATGTGCAATACTCCAAAAGGTTGCCCGCACCACTCGCTTTTCTCCGAGTCGCAATGAGCAATGTAGACGTCGTGTGGCAGGAGCGTTGCATCGAGAACGCCGTCCCGCTCCTGATCCACTCCGACATCGATCAAGAACCACGCCTTCGTGTCATTCAAGGAGTCGAAGCCAGGAAGGACATGAACAAAGTCGATGTCGCGAGGAGACGTGGAAGGATCTGTTCTCGCAGATCGGTTCAATTGTAGCTCGCAGAAGATGTTCCACAATCTCCACGGTCGTGAATTTGGACCTCCAGGAATCTGCTTGACATGAGCACGGATGATCACTCGCCTGCGATCTTCAACGGTTGTGGTATCGTCCATGACGGCGAGATAGTGGTGGAGTTAAGTGATGGGATCATCGTTTACGAAGACTGGCATATTCGTGGCGTTTGTCTTCATGATATTTCAGGCAGGTCTCATGGTCGGGAGCGACAGGAATATGGGGGCGGAGTAATGGTCCATTTCTGTTTCCATGGAAGTTGTTGTCGGAGAAGAAGTTTGACACCTGAGGCAGGAGCAGTCACCTCATATTCCCGAAGATTAGAGTTCGACCACACGTAGAAGTCTATTCCGACAGCGGCCAGCATTTTCCACAGGGTGCACGCACATGCCGGCATAGTTGCACTGCACCATCGCAACACCCGAATGCAGTGCCACAATCGAAGATGCATGTGAAGTTTGGCAAGAACAGGAGACGTCCCGGAGATGCACGATCATGGAGTCCTGATGATGTGATCTGAACAGCTGGCCTGACCCCACGTCCGCCGCCCCTCGTCTTCTCACCACGGTGTTCGCGGTCATCACGCGCAAGAGTTTTCTGCTTGCTTAGCGCTGAGAAGGTAGTACCGTGATTGGTGGTGTGTTATGTAACGAGTTGGCTGGGCCGTGGACATTGAGAGGTTTTTCGGCTATGGGTGGATCGTGTAGTGCGTCTTGGCATGATCTGGACGAGGGATTATTCCCTCTACTACTGCACGGCCGAATGATTCCCTGCAATAGTTCTACATGGTGTTGTTGAGCAGGCCGCAGACTTGCCAAAGACGGGCAAAGGAAGGACTAGAACTAGGATCGGCGCTGCGATAAGCAGTCTTGGCTTGAAGACCGATCGACCTGTCTGTCTCAGAACAGGCAATGCCGGGTCAGACTCGAATCACCTGGTAGTGTGGTCGTCACTCATCACCGGCAGTGATCTCGCATTTCTCCATACATGACAGCCTTGCGGAAGATGCTGCTGTACGCCGGCTCGCCTATATGTAGGCGAACTTTCGCTTATGTAGCTATTTGCAGTCATGACGACGCCGGGCTGCAGGTGATTTATGTCGTCCGCCTGGCAGCGAATGAGGCTATTGATGATGATGAAGTTGCTGGAGTTTATGATCTAGCGGACTACATCACCCTGGTAAATTGCGTCTCCGAACACCCCGCGTTGCGAAAATCCAAACGACAGCTCGCCTGATTTCGAGACGTCGGCCGGTCTGATTGAGCTACTGTATCCTCCTCGCATGCGCGCAAGACTCAAGTACAGACAAGGTCGACGAACTGCAAGGTTCTTATGTAGTACAAGGTTGCTTATGTCGGACAACACCTTCCTGGTCCGATACGTGCTCCCAACGGAAGCAGAGCCCAGACTGGGAACGTCATCGGGGAACTGCTCGTCTCATCAGAGCCTCGTCCAAGTCCACGAAATACCAGCATCGTGTCATTACGACTGCACGTCGCACCATTCAAACAAGTCAGCCGGGATTGACACAAAGGAGGAGCAGCAGACCAGCGCATCTCTCTTCCCGTTGGCGCACTACGGTATAGACTTCTTCGCGATTATGTAACTTTTTGAAGATGGTTGGGGTCTCACGATGTCGAAATCGTCCTCATCGTGCGGACTCGTCTCACTGTCATCATCGCTCATCACGGTGCTGTGGACGCATACTGTGGACAGAGTACTTTCTGGAACGTACAGCTGTCGCGTCGTCGTCGTAGATCCCGATGATCGAATGTTGAAGAACTGTCTGCCTTGAACCTTGCTTGCCGGGTTGAGAGCCCTGCCCTGTTCTGAATCGTCACGCCTGCTTACAGGAACAATTGTCGTCTTCTGGACATTCTCGAAGGTCGCGCGGAACGCCCGAGTGCGTCGGCCGGCAGCGAAGATTGGGGCGAGACGAGAGGGTGTGCATACCATGAATGGCTACGGGCAATTCTAGTGTGTCACTTGTTTGACCGTACTTTCGGTTCGCTTTGCCACGCGCCCGTCGTCCGCCGCATGGCCGTCTCGCGGCACGATAACTACCTGACAACGACTGAAACCGCGCCTACTACTGCATCGTCGCCCTGGCTTTCATTCATCGTCCTCACTATCGGCACTCACGTTCTGTCGCAACCACTGCGTCGGTTTCTGGCTCGCCCGAAATTCGCTCTGTGTATCGACTCACTCCCTTCTCCGCAGCCCACGACTCGTCTCGAACCACATACCAATCACAAATTCCTCGTCCGTCTACACGTCTAGTCTGCGACATACATCCGACCCGTGCCGCCCTGCCATCTCCACGCCGTCCGGCAACGTACCGAGATCTTCATCGGAGTCCTTCCCCACCGCCGAGCACTAGAGAAAGCTACCTTACTTGCATTTTCGATCCTCCTGCCGGACCTCACTCTTCTGAGATTGGACTTCGAAAAATCCATCCACTACCGGCATTGCACCGCGCGACTGCTATCGTATCGGTTACTGCGAGCGGATACCTTTTTAGATCGTGCCTCGTGTCCGATCCGCCATTCGCCCCCACTACTGACCATCCTACGGCGGAATTGGGCCTTGCTGGAATTACTCTGCCATTCAGGTTCTTACTGCGCATCAACCTTGACCTGGTCATCGCCTTAAAGAACCCTTGGCGTTGAGAAACGGCCTCTCAATCTTCCCATAGGGTCGAACACCACACACAAGCCGGACATCGCTCTATCATTTCCAAGTACTTTCTCCGGCTTCAAATCTACATCGACTCACCGCCTCGACCCCTCCCTCTCACCCCACCCTTGCATGCAAAATCCTGTAATGCTACCCACCAAGACCGTCGCCACCATCAACTCGACCGGTCGGCAGGCCGCATCCTTCATCCGCGCCGCGTCCGCCGTCGGCTGGAACGTCCGCGCTCAAGTCCGCAAAAACGAAGGCCTGGTCGCTGAGGAACTCGGTCTCCTACCCAACGTCGAGCTCATCGAAGGCGACCTGGTCGGACCGGAGCGAAATGCTCTCCTCGCGAAACTCTTCACGGGAGCGAAGATTGCGTTCATCAACACGACGCATTGGGGCGATGAGGTGGCGATAGGGAAGGCTTGTGCGGACGCCGCGAAGAAAGCGGGGATTTCGCATTACGTGTATTCGAGCATGCCGGATCATTCGTCATTTGGAGAGGATTGGAGGGCGTTGCCGATGTGGTCGACGAAATTCGCGATTGAGAATTATGTACGGCAGATTGGCATTCCGGCGACATTTGTTTATACTGGGTGAGCTTCTCGTCTGCCAAACGATGTGTTGTGGAGAATCCTGTGGCTAATGATCATTCTCAGCATCTACAATAACAACTTCACATCACAGCCTATACCCTTATTCCAGGTAAGCATTGTCCTCCACACATTCACTGTTCGCATGCTAACTTCTGGCAGATGGAACTCCAAGACGATGGCAGCTTCATCTGGCAAGCACCCTTCCACCCCAACGACCCTCTCCCATGGCTAGATGCCGAACACGACGTCGGTCCTGCTCTTCTTCAAATCTTCAAAATGGGCGCCAACCACTGGAAAGGCCAAAGGCAAGTCTTTCCCATTCACGGAGCCAGCCAGCAGATCTACGGACTAACGAATTCTGCAGAGTAACCCTCGCCTTCGAAAAACTAAACCCCCTCCAACTCTGCGCCCGCTTCTCCCGCGGCGTCGGCCGTCCAGTCCGCTACGTCCACGGTCCCATCACCTTCCCCGTCCCCGTCCCCTCCGGCTACAAAGAACACCTCGACATCCTGCAATCCGTGCTCGGAGAAGCCCGAGCCCCTTACTTCGGTCCCGCACTCGAGTACCCCCGCGAAGGACGCGGGATATGGGAGGGGTGGAGGGGCATCGAGGAGTATGCGCGGGAAGTGTTTCCGATCGAGGAGTATGCCAATGGCATGCGGTGGATGGAGGAAGATGGTGCGGGGAGTGGGACGGGGTGGACGACGCCGAGTGAGGTGGAGGGAGAGGATGGGGCGGGAGCGAGGAGTCGGCCGATTACGCCGGCGAATGGGTTGGCAGGGGGACTGCCGGCGCATATGGGTGCTTATACGCCGAAGAGTCATCCTGAGGGGGGGCAGGGGAATTTCTTTGTGGGGAGTTGTTAGGGTGGTGGAGGAGTGGGAATGGGATCTGGGTGGATCTTTGCGGTTTGAAGGTGGTGCATTGGAAAAGGCGCGATGATTGTCCAGGAGCAGCAGGAAACAAAAAAAGCGACCACCCCAGAATCTCAAAAGTATGATTATTTCATTCAGCAGTATTCTACGGATCGAAATAATTGCCGGTGATGATATCCGGCTCGTTCTCTCCCGTCCTGAACAATTCGTACAAAAGATCCCGCTTGGAGACTTTGGGCATTTCAATATAACCCGCCTTGAGACTGTGGCGCAGTGTCTCTCCACGAAATGGAGGAGCTCCAACCCCCCGCATTGAAAATTGTAGATGCGAATGGAGCGCAATTTGGATCATTGCCAGTTCGAGACTACCGCGTTCCGGGAACATGCGAGCGTGGTTTCGATCGATTGGGGGACATTTGACGGTGAGGGTCTCCAGATGGTCTGCGTACGATAGGAAGTGGGCGAGCTCAATGCGGTTCCATTTTTCCAGTATCTGCGCTTCGTTGTTGGGGATTTTCCGGCGGTAAAAGGATTCCTGCGAATTGCTCCTCCTCTTCGTCGGATATGTCCAAGTATCGGAGACTGTAGGGTTCAAATCGACCCCGGAGCTTCAGCTCGATGGAAGTCGTGTGCTCGATGGAGGCGTAGATTTGCTGCATTGTCGACTCGGACTGCCCGGAGAAAGTAGAACGACAGCGGATCCGCCACGAGGTGCTGGATAGGTGTATGAGATGCTACCGCGGCGTGGAGGACCTGCGTCAGGACTTGTTCGTGTGCTCTCAAGTCCGGGGAGCCCCAGGGTGGTACCATGCCGGGTTGGAAGGACCGATCGTAGACCCAAGTGTCTGTCCGCCAGCTTCTGTGCGTACGAACATGAGAGTCCTGCGTGATGTGGACTCTGCGCCCGAGGTGGGGGCAGGCGTTGAACAGTCTGCATACAAGACTTTTGGATCGCTGCATGTCGTAAGTAAAGCGGTTTGGTCTTCCGTCTGGGCCTGATACCAGCGGTAGGCTGTTTCCAGCTCGGCTGGGCTTTGCGCAGCTATCTCACGCTGCACGAACAATTCGCTCTCTCGCTCCAGAGCTTGGGGTTGTGCTGCGTTTTGCGGATGCTCGAGGTGCTCGATCTGATACTTGAATATCTCGTCCCAGTTCGCGGCGGGCGCTGGCTTCTTCCAGAGCGCTCAACCTCCTCATGTCATCCCAATGCTCTCTTTTCTGGCGGGTAGTAGTCGTTCGGTGATAGATATTCAACCATTCTTTTCGCTATACACGGGTTGCGCTCGGCAACGTCGACCACCATGTCCAGGTCTGGCCTACAGAGAAAACAGGTCATGTCCCATAGACTCATGTGTTCTTCGGCGATTTCCTTGATGGTATGTGAGACCATGCGCGAAGTGTGAAAGTCGCTGTCCTCGTGAAGGTCGTCGCCGATTATCAAGTGCCACAACTCTGGTGGTAGTGTGGCTGACCTTGTGATTCATGGGTTGCGGCTTCAGTGATGCTGATGGAAGTCGAAGGCGGTGGTTGAGAGCGCTGGCGACGAGACAGATTGCGTGGTCGTTGGGTAGTACAGTAAGCAGCCAGCATTGGTGCTATCAAGCAGGGATTGCTGGATCAGAATCTGTCGGGCACATGGTCGTGTGAGGCCGGCTTCGATAGGAATGAGGTGCAACAAGACTCGGGCAAAAGTTGCTATAACATCGCCTGGCAGGTCGACTATGCTTTCTCTCCAGTCTTCGCTTCAACCTTCCCGTCCTTCGCGACGTCCTTGTCCGCCGTCTTCTCACCCTCACTATCAGGCCCATCAGCATCGAACATCACTTCCCCCTTCTCCTCCACCTTCTTGACCTCCGGAACCTTGACCTTTTCCTCCGCCTTGGCTTTATCGTCGGCCACCTTGATCTTCTCCTCCACAGCCTTGACTTTTCCCTCCAAAACCCCCTCAACCGCACGTCCAACCAGACTCTCAAACCCGTCCACCTTTCCCAACCTCTCTCCGAACACTTTGCCATCGCCCCTCAACCTCTCCGCACCCTGCCTGGTGTTCACGACCACTTTGCTGTAAGCAGCAACCCACTGCTCCCGATACCCTTCAAATATCCTCCGCATAATCATACCCACCTCGACGTCCGGCAGGTGTCTCGACAGTACGCGATGGAGGGTGAGCGTTTCCTTCGTCAAGGTTTCGATGTACGGAGATGGCTCGCCTGCCGCGCCAGTCGTGGAAGGGCTATCGAAGTTAATGGCGGACATAGCTTTCACATGCGCATTGGAGCGAGAAGTCATGATCTCGACCAGCTTGTCCTGGATTCCAGATTGATGGTCTTGATACAATCGTTTCAACTTGTCGAATTCCTGCAGGACATTATTCGGACTCGGAGCCGCAGCGCCCACAGCGGGACTTTGTGACCCCGCAGCGGGTAAATGCCTCCGAATCGCCTCCCTGATGTAGGGGATCAACTCGATGACAAACGACAGAGCTTGGGATGCGAGGGCGAGGTGTTTGGTCGTGATGTTTTTGAGACCCGCGGATCGCGTGGCGCCGGCGCCGAGGATGAGTTGGCAGGCGCGGGAGTTGAAAGTGCGGAGCAAGTCAAGGAGGGAGGTTGCGATGGCTGGGGTGAGGGAGGGGAGGGAGGCGGTTAGGGAGAGGAGGGTGTCGAGCGGAGAGAGGAGAGCGAGGGCGCTGCGGACGAGGATGAAGCGGGTGGAGTTGATGTGGGCGGGTTTGGCGGTGGTTTTGGTGCCGTTTATCGCGGGAGGAGGGGAGGCTATGCCGTTGGTGGGAGCTGGTATATCTTGCCACAGCTGAGTGGTTGATGTGGTCCATTCTGGTGGGTCGTGAGTCATGGACGTGAGCACGCGTTGGAGGAGAGTGTCGTGGTGGTCGGTGAAGTCTTCGGCGTTCCAGATATCGTTGTCGAGAACGGAGGCGATGCGTTCTGTTTCGGATGTGCCGAGAACTTGCACGAAGCCGGAGATTTGTGCGTTGATGATCCCCTTGAGCACGTTCCCGCCGCGACCACTGACGGCCTCACACTCGTCCGCAAAGACACGGTTGAGAGTGAAGTAGCGGAGGAAGAGCTCCCTGGAAACACGAATCGATTGCTCATTTCGGACTTTGAGTACCCTTGTGATCTGCGTCTGCGCAGTGTCGACAGCTACACCGAGCAGGCTTGACATGTCCAATGCTTGAGATAGCTCTTCCTGAACCGTCACTTTCGGGGGAGGTATAGGTAGCCCGTTCGAAATCTGCTCATCCATGGACCGTGTAGAGACTCGTGTGGGCGACTTTGGCTCAGGAGCCTGCATGCTGCTCGTCACATCGAGCAATATCTTTGTCTGAGTTGATACACGTCTTAATGCCTCCGAGACAGACGTGTAGATGTTGATGAACAGCTTCTCCGCATCTTCGGGATCCAACGCACGAAGATTCCTTGCAAGAATACTGCTCTTCTCCTGTTGCGTCAATTGGTTGCCACCTCTAGTCGAAGTTGAGACCATGCTGTCCGCATCATCGTCGCTGCTGCTGGGGAGGTACCTCCGAATGATGGCTTTCATCTCCTTATTCACAGCTTCTCGATAGCCGGCAGTCGCCGGCGCTGTATGTCCAGCACGAGTCAGACCCTTCAGTGCTACCAGTAGATCCTTTCGAAACTGATCGCTCGTCTCCATGTACACGGGTTGTATGCCGCGCTGCCTCGACATTCTCTTCAATGTATCGCTCGAAGGTACTTTCTCAACATGCTGTCGTAAATCTTCCATGAGTATGCTTGTAAAACGCTGGGCAAATCCAGTTCCAATGCGAAGTTGTAATTCCTGCAGTCCGGTGTCCAAGCCTTGCAATGCTTTCAGCGGACGCAAGTCGATCAGCTCTTGATCTTCCTCGCCCCTTTCAGCTTGCCCGCAGACCAATCTTCCTACTCGGTCCATCTGATCTGCCGCTTCATCGTAGGAACCTCCATCCACCAGCCCGTCGGCTTTCCTGACGTTCTCGACCACACGCTGAACTTGTGCAGTCGCTTTGCCCAGCTTACGAACGTTCTCTCTCCTTCGTCGTTTTGCCGCGACCTCCAAGCCAGACAGTGCGACCTCCTTGTCCAACCGTCGAAGATCCTCTCGCAGACTCTGAATCTTAGCCACACTCTCTTCTGCTTCAGTCTGGAGCTCTTTCAGCGATCCCAGCGCCGCAAAAAATCCGCTACTCGCCGTGCTGATGCTGTTGATCAAATGAACCTCCACTGTGTCCATATACCAACTCATCTTCTCTTGCAAGATTGCATTCGTGGCCAGTGCTTTTCGAGGTGGTAATGTTGTGCCATTGGGAGCCTTTTGCTCAACAGCAGGAGTGCCAGGCGGTGGACGTATGATCTCTGCTCGTTCTGAGACCACATCGAAAGTTCGTGGATTTTCCAGGTGGAAGTCGTCGTCGAAATAGACAGTGGGTATGGTCGATAAAGGTGTCGGTTCATTGCGATTTCGCCTGACCTGACCTGAACCTCTCCTCCTTGTCGGACTTTCAATGGGCGACAAGAGCGACATGGAGGACTGTCGGGAGAACGTAGGAGGTGCTGACGCATCTCTGCTTATCCTCCTCTCCAGCGCCTCTGCAAAACGATCCGTCTTCTCCAACTCCTTGTCCTTCTTCATCCATGCTGGCTGATCCGGCTCCGCTCGACCACGCTGAAAGCTCTCGAACAGAGGCCCAATTTTGGCCAGATAGTCTCGGAAGTTCTCCGGTGGCACGTGAGGAACATTGGTCAGGGTTACAGGCGGAATATCTCGAGTCGTCGGAGCTTTGTAGCCTCCAGATGCAGTCGCTGAGGCTTGTGTATGAGGCAGCATTCCCGTCCGCATGATTGGCGGTTGCAGTAGAGTGGATATGGCATTCTGACTGCTCTCCCTCACGCTGCTGCCTCGCCTTTGTTGCATGTCCAGACTTCCGCCTATTGATCCCACGGATTGCACACTCGCCGTGCTGCCTCTCCGCGGTTGATACCGGCCGGAAGACTGGCGGGAGAAGGCATCGTGAGGGAACGGGAATGCGGAACGGGTTGCAGAGGGCGAGGGCGTGTCCGTTGGGCTATCGATGAACACGCTCGGGGAGTGGACGGGGGAGGACATCGTGCTGCGCTGCCCTAGAGATGTGAGTGGACCTCATGAGGTATCGGTAGAGACTGGACGATGCGGCGGTACGCGGAGTGGTGTTGAGATCGTGGACGCGGCCTGCTCTTGTGAGATGTTGTTGTTAGTTTGAGTATATGGAATCGCTATTGACGGGAGCTGGGCGATCATCCACGTTGCGGACCCGGAGCTTTGGAGGTTCAGCGGCCGACCATGCGACCTCTTTACGCGTGTTTCGCAGTGGCAGAAGTCGTGGCCTGGACATGCGATCTCGAATTGCTGAATAGAGGGGAGTCGGAGTGTCTCTCGACCGATATGAACAGGCGATTCAAGGCATTCGAACGCTCATGCTAAAGGTTCATACTACATTAGGACCTTCGTCTGTTAGATTGCTGCCAATACATCCTCTTGGAGACTTCAATCCTCCACGAAGACTTTCGACCAGGCTGTCTCGAAAGTAACGCGAAGCGCGTCGACCATTTCCTCCCGCGGCTCCCTCTCAGGTTCTCCCACCAGACATCCTCTCAATCACCGCACACATATCGCACAACATGGACAGGCAATCAACATATACCCTCAGTCTGTTCGGCGAGAGCAACGGAGATGGCGATTCCAGCAACAAGCAAATTCAGAAAGAGCTCGTTGCATTCGTACTGGACTTTCACCTGGACAATGTCTTCATCTACCGGTATGGGCGAGAAGGAGATGCACAGGTTCGGACAATGCTGACACCGTCGCAGAGATCAAATCAGAGAGAATGTGCTGTCAAAGCAGTACTACTGCGACATCGACATCGCCCACCTGATTGCATACAATGAAGAGCTGGCGAACAAGCTGAACAACGAGCCGGGTGATCTGATCCCTATCGTGAGGACGCCCATCTTGATCGCCGGAGCACAGCAACACTAACACATCATCTCACAGTTCGAAGCGGCTCTGAAAACATGCACACAACGCATCCTCTACCCATCACGCAGCGAAGAAGACCTCCGACTCGCCAAAGCTCTCCCGGAGCACCAACTCCTCATCCACTCCTCCGTCTCGCAAACCTCAATCCGTGGTCTCACCGCGACCAATGTCTCCCATCTCGTCCGCATTCCCGGCATCGTCATCGGCGCCAGCACACTCAGCTCAAAGGCCACGAGCATCCACATGCAATGCAGAAACTGCCAGCACGAACAAAATATGCCCATCACATCCGGCTTCACAGGAATGTCGCTACCACGAACATGCGGGAGGATGAAGGGTCCAGAAGATGGCGAAAAATGCCCACTCGATCCATACTTTGTCGTACATGAGAAGTCACAATTCATCGACCAGCAAGTGCTGAAGCTGCAAGAAGCGCCAGATGATGTGCCCGTTGGTGAACTGCCCAGACATATCCTCGTCAGTGCAGATCGATACCTCGCAAATCGAGTGGTCCCGGGTACAAGATGTGTGGTGATGGGAGTGTTCAGCATTTACAACAACCAGAAGAACAATAAGGGCGGTGCGGTTGCTATTCGGAATCCATATCTCCGAGCAGTCGGACTACAGACAGACCGCTCGAGTAACCAGTCCAGCGGGATGGGGATTCAATTCAGCGAAGAGGAGGAGCAAGAGTTCCTCGAAATGTCACGACGACCGGATCTCTACCAACTCTTCGCAGACTGTGTGGCACCATCCATTTACGGCAACGCGGACATCAAGAAAGCCATCACATGTCTCCTCATGGGTGGTAGTAAGAAGATCCTCCCCGACGGCATGAAGCTGCGTGGAGACATCAACGTCCTCCTTCTGGGTGACCCAGGAACAGCCAAATCCCAACTCCTCAAGTTCGTCGAGAAATGTGCTCCCATCGCAGTCTACACCTCTGGCAAAGGTTCCTCCGCAGCTGGTCTGACTGCCTCAGTGCAGCGTGATACCACCACTCGCGAATTCTACCTCGAAGGAGGAGCCATGGTTCTCGCCGACGGCGGCGTAGTCTGCATCGATGAGTTCGACAAGATGCGCGACGAAGACCGCGTCGCCATCCACGAAGCAATGGAACAACAAACCATCTCCATCGCCAAAGCCGGCATCACAACAATCCTCAACGCCCGTACCTCCGTCCTCGCAGCCGCCAACCCGATCTTCGGTCGCTACGACGACCTCAAGACTCCTGGTGAAAACATCGACTTTCAAACCACCATCCTCTCCCGTTTCGACCTCATCTTCATCGTCCGCGACGACCACGACCGCAACCGCGACGAGACCATCGCCCGTCACGTCATGGGCATCCACATGGGCAATGCTGGTGTCACCGCTCAAACGACCGCCGAAATTCCCGTCGAGAAAATGAAACGCTACATCTCCTACGCCAAATCACGCTGTGCGCCACGCCTCTCACCCGAAGCGGCGGAGAAGCTATCCTCCCATTTCGTCTCCATCCGTCGCCAAGTCGCCCGCGCCGAAGCGGACGCCAACCAGCGCAGTTCCATTCCCATTACTGTCCGCCAACTCGAATCCCTCATTCGTATCTCCGAATCCCTCGCAAAAATCGAACTTCAACCCATCGCGACGGAGAAGCACGTCGACGAAGCGATCCGTCTGTTCCTCGGTTCCACGATGGATGCCGTGATGAGTGCGGGCGGAGATACGAGTGCGTTGGGTATGGGTGGCAATCGGGAGCTGGTGGAGGAGGTGCATAAAGTTGAAGAGGAGCTGAGGAGACGGTTGCCGATTGGTTATACGAGTAGTTTGGCTACGCTGCGGAGGGAATTCGTGGAGAGAAAGGGCTATAGTGAGCAAGGGCTGAATCGGGCGTTGCAGGTGTTGAGTAGGAGGGAGAGTGTGCAATTCAGGAGGGGGGGGACCTTGGTTCATCGGAGTGGATACTAGAAGAGGATGATATGAGCGACCGACGGACAGAGCAGGTTTGAGACGAGCTGAACAGGGCGCTCTTGGGCGTGAATCTGCATGATTATGATGGGTCTGTTGGCGTTTTGCTTGAGTTGAAAACTGATGTTCGAGTTCATAGTCAGGATTTGAAGACCTCCCAGTTCGACGACACAACGAAGTCAAGTGATGCCTCAAGGCGCACCCAATTTCTCAGGCACCTTTCGTTGGCACCGAATTCTTGCGATTCACGGGACTCTTCCTCACTATCGAAAATCTCTCTCGCCGGTACCACAGCCTCGCCAGACGTCTCGTGATCGTCGGCCTCGCAATCCGTCGATTTTGACCCTTCCGGCGCATACCATGTCTCTTATCTGGAGTGCGAGTCGACAGCCTGTGGAGAATCTAGGTTTCCGGCAGCGCTGGACGTTGCACCGCAGATTCACCATCAACAGGGTAGCTTTTGCTGCGGTGTCCTTTCTCTTCCACTTTTCTCTCTTCATACTTTCTTTTGCTCCTTTTAAACGACCTTGGCTATCGCGCTGACGAGAATTCGAGACTCTCCGATCACGTTCAGCACGCTGCGACTATCGCAGCTCTGTCAATGAACTTCCCTTGAAACACGACTGACTGTTTTTGTGAAGTTCAGGGATCCAAGGAAACGGAGGCTGCTGTCTGCAAGGACGCAATCTACTACACTGCAACAAGACATCTCACTCATGGCATCGGCGTGTGGTGACAACATCATGTCAGGCATCAAACTATCGACGGAGATCACATGCCAGGTCGGTACTTCTTCACACCCTTCACGAAACTCCATGTCGTGCTAACAACTTCATCCAGATTGTGGATCATTTGATGGACCCCCCGCGAGATTCACGTTACAACTGGCCTGTCGAGGCGCTTGCAGACATTTCCTCGACTGTTAGGCGGGATTTGGGCCACGCGCGGCTGGTTAACAAAGCCTTCTGCGACTGCGCAACGCCGCTACTTTTCCGGGACATCAAAGCATATTTCCCATGCCCATCACCAGACCTGAGGCCCTCCGTCTGGGCCAAGGCTATCATCAACCTCAGCTCCAGCCGCTTGGTCGGCCATGTGAAAAGACTAGAGATCGGGTTCACGTCATCGTCGAGAATTTATGGCCCGCCAGAATCCTTCCTCGAAGAACTTTTGCTGGAAGCTCTTTATGCTATACCAGCTCTGGTTTCGGCATGTCAAAGACTCCGCATTCTGAAAATCGATGGTTCCCCTCGAGACCGGGACGATGCTCCCGTGCTCAGCCCATTGCATCGTCGAATGTTCAATCAATGCGTGGACCAAGTCTTCCGGATATTGAGTCGAGGCAATGATTACATGGGACCAAAAGCTATCCTGATGTCACTCCCTCTCGCCCACGATTACGGCCAAAGACATTCGAAATCTCTAGAGTTCCATTCTGGCACATATACAAACCCCCTGACCCGGGTTTTGGAGTCCATACATCGTCTTGAGGTGACCATCTCGGATGTCACGGGGCCCGGCGGCCAACGCTATTGGCATAGATCCGAGTCTGCCGGGCATGCAAGACACCCCAACATCAGACATCAAAGCGAGTTCTGGGAGTTCCTCGGCCTGGCGAAACAACTCCGAGTGCTAACGATACAGTGCTCGCACGTATTGAACTTCGACAAATTCCCCGTCGATGGACTGCAGCACCTCCGCGAGCTTGGATTGATAAGGGTGTCAATGTCAGAAACTCAATGGAGCAAATTGCTCGATCGGACTCGATCGTCCTTGAAGGCCATGGAACTTACACTCGTTGATCTGACTTCTGGGACTTGGGAGTCATGCCTTCTACAACTGTGCACCATTCCTCAGCTTGAACACTTCTTCATCGACTCTTGCGGATACACAGAGACTGGAGCGTCCAGTCAGCATGCGCTAGGTCTACTGCCAGCTCCCGACGCTCCGACGAACACGAGACGATGCATTTCACGGATATCAATGCCCTGGGCCATGTACAGCGACACGTGAACGCTGTGAGGAACGCAGCTGGCATGGAATTGTATGACGACTATTATTATCGGTACCTTTCCCACCGGACGCTGGAGGAAGATTACGCTTATCGACGAGCTCTCGGTATGCCTACATAGTCTCTCGATTGGAGATTTCTCGCAGAGACCTGCCTCGGGATTTGTGACGAAGCTTGAGGACCTTCGGAATGGACTTGAGCGTTGGGAAGACTTCAGTAGTCGATACGGACGGCTCAGGCGAGCCTGGAGGTCGCTCCGAGCAACGGTCTTTGTGCTTGTAGTGGTGCAGGATGCAGCCCTTGATCGATGTATCGTTTGGCTTTTGTTAATGCCTTAGGCATCAAGGTCTGGTTGAATTTTTGCAGCAGGAATTCTTCAACATCTAACACTCACCATCACCCTCGTTCCTTCATCAGAGTCTACCGTTCCAATGTGTCTTGAAATCAAACGTGCAGCAAGAATACGTGGCATCTCACCAGCGAATCATGCCTGACGTTTGGAGCTTGAGAGCTGCAGCGCAACGCATCTCTCACGCCGCCATGCATGATGCCGAAAAAAAAAAAAACCTTTGTTTGCTCGAGCTCTTTCTGGTTCCCTTTGCATATACGCAATGCAATTATCAAGGAGGTCGCTGAAACGTACGCTCTCATGAGCTGGGATAGCTCTTTTACGCCCTGCTACGTGGCACGTTGAGCTCCCTCGTCCTTCGCCGTCTGGCCCTGGCGCAGCACGAACGAGCAGGTCAAATTTGTGACTAACAAGTCTCGCATTGGACATGCCGTGCGTGGCAATGCAGCTGGGCGAGGATCCTGGACGTTGGCTCCTTGTCGAGCGAGTTGTCAAGCTACTCGGCGAGTCATGAGATATGAGGAAGAATTCTCGCATGTTGCGTTGGCAGCTCGTATCTATCCGCAGGTCCATGCGTCAAGAGAGTCTTTTGTTGCTTTGCATCCCATCGCCTGGAAGACTTTCTGATGATGTTCCCGATTCTCTTCGCTGCATGTACTGCGCATGTCTGGTCCATCCAAACTCTTCTCTTCGTGCCGGAGACTTCCCTCCATGTGCGTTCGAGGTGGAAAGTAAAGTTTCGGCTTCGACGTGGTTGAACGGCTTCCTTTCCGGCTGCGAGCTCGCTGCGCGCTGCACGCTACATGCATTATGCAAGTTGGGACGACGCGGACGTACATTGGCGATCTGTCAAGTAAGTTCTTCGAGGCGCGCGTATTCGACGACTCGGACTGTCTTTTCGTGCCTGGCGGAAGCACGATATCTTTGCGCTGGGATTTGTACTGGGGGCGTCTGGGTATGCGGTCTGATGAGTATTGATTGAACGGACTGTTCTCCTTCTACAGGTCCTTCGGGGTTTTGAGTGCTCCGTCGAGGCTGTGCTCCGTCGAGGCTGTCGTGTCTGCCTGAGGCGATCGACTGTCTCGACAGTACCCTCGGACCTCATCGCCTTGGCCTCGGACCGGCTTGCATCTGCGGACTTGTCCACAATATCTGTCGCACATCTGCTTCAACCACCTGCGTCGACCACAGTCCCATCGACTTGATGTCCCAGCGAAGTCGTTGTTGTGAGCTTCGAGTCTCGGACGAGACAGCAGCACAAGCAGTGAGAACGATCCATCGGCGCAGTCCATACATCGGTCGATCAAAATCTTCAAGTCACAATACCTTTGGCAGCAAAGGAGTCTTCCAACGAAACTGTTCCCATCCACGGCGATATTTGCGCAAAGGATCGATGGACATCTGGCCAACAGAACACGGACGTTGTGTCGTCATATCAAGACCCGAGCCAGACATGTTGGTCAAGGGGTGAACACACACAAAAGACTCCGACCTGTGTGGAAGTCCGACAACGAACCAAGGTCCAGTTTACTACCGTCTGCGAACATGTCGCCTTGCTTGGGCCAAGAGTCCAAGCCCGTAGTCCCACGTCGGTGTTCTCACCGAGCACTCGTGGTCCACGGAAATTCGGGAAGAAACGGAGCATCCTCCACAGATTTCGTGGCCGGGACCTGGACCGACCTCGTGGACGGCGTGGCTCGCGAGAGATATCACACCACCTGCCCTTCTCGTGTTACGATTCTCCACTGTAATGGCTTCGTATTACTCGGATTGCCCTGGATCAGGAACCGACCTCACTGCACGGTAATCAAGACTCGGCTCTGCTTGTCTCTTTCGCATATGGCCGCTGCTTGTTGATTCTGCTTGCACCATCGGCCTGGACTGTCTCGCGTATGAGCTCCGATATGTTTCCTAACATCCTTTGAGGTAAGGCGCTTATACATAAAGCCCCTTCTCGTCGATCAGTCTTCCATTGATCGTACCATCGCACCACTCTGTCTTCACAACAGCATCAATCCTTCGTCCAACACTACGACCAATTCATACCATCATCGATCAACCATCACCAAGACCTCCATCCAACCTCAAACCTCGGATCAGACCACTCATCAACCCACCAACAATGCCTTCCCGCCGACAACCCTCCCCACCCTTCGAAATGGCCAACTGCTTTCAATCCCTCCAATGCCTCTCGGGCCACCCACCGGCCGAATGCAGTTCCAACAGCAAACTCATCTGTCCCGTCCTCCCCCTCTCCAACAACCAAAACAACAACAACAACAACAACATCTCCTTCTCCCCACCCAACTCCCACGGGATCCTCACCTCCTCCTCCGACTCGGAAGAAGACTGCCCATTCCCCAACTCCCACCACCCACAACAACGACCCCCCCCCACCCCCCCCGCCAAAACCCCCATCGCCTTCCCATCCAACCAACCCACAACCACCTCCCCGCCCTCCACATCATC
>AFIV01000515.1:0-27975 GCA_000223765.2 Zymoseptoria ardabiliae STIR04_1.1.2 | reverse complement strand
TAGCTCGAACGGTACTAGTCGCGGCAATACTATAGTATTATAGAACAGCGAACATAGCGATGTTACTAAAGAGATTGTCTATATAGACGTAGTAGAATCGTCTAGTTACGATAAATAGTCGTAGAGTAAATAGAAGAAGCGATATAACTACTCTTAAGCGTAGGCTTAGGTTAGTAGTAAGGTTAGCGTCCGGATTAGGTAGGAGCGCGGCGGGAGCGGCCGTTATACCTTAAGCTCGTTTTTTAAGTTTCTTCTTCTTATTAACCGTCTACTCCTTCTTCCGAACAATATTATTAATTACTACCGGTAGCCGCTACTACTCGAACTCCTTCTTACTAGGTAAGTAGTACGTAAAACCGAGTAGATATCTAGCTATATAGACGGCGAGGATATAGAATCCGATAGGTATTAGCTTACCGCGTATGTTTACTATATAACCGGAGCGTCTAGTAAAGCGGATAAGTACCTCGTCTATACTAATCTTAGTACTAGGGGTAACCTAATAGGTACTCTTCTACCTTAAATAGTCCGATAGCTACTATACCTAAGTCTACGGCGGCAACCCTTTACCGGCCGGTATATCTACTAGATCCTCGAGATATAGAGCCGCCTTAATCTAATTAAAACGGCTATACGATATACTACTAGCTACTATAAGGCCGTACTTAGGCTACTAAGTATTATAGCGGAAGTAGTCCTTCTTATTATATATCTAGATCGCTAATATATAGATAATAATGCCGAGCTATACCTTTACCTTAGTAGGAGTTACCGGCATCTACTAACGATTATAGATCCGTATACTACTATTGTCTTATAGCTACTTACGCTTAGTCGTAGTATACAAATTAGTATATTTAGTAATACGCTAATAGACTAGCTCGTTAAAGAAGAGCTTAAAGAAGGCTAATAGTATGTCCTTACTCCTATTACTAGTAGCTATTCCCTCTAGTAGAGGCCTTACCGTACGCTTATAGTACATTCTAGTAAGAGGCTCGTATACTATACCCTCCGGTACCTCGAAATCTACTACTTAATAGAGCTAACTAATATCTTTAATAGTAGCGTTAATTTCTACCTCTTCCGCGATACGCCGTCCCTCTACTACTACCGTACCCTCCGCATTAAAATTACTACCTCCGATAATATCTACTCGCTCTTCCTTATCCTTATACGGATTATAATCTAGCTACTCCTCGTTAAAGGGCTCTATTAGTAAAAGGTAGATAAATATATACGAATACTAGTTAGGTAACTATACAATTGTTAAGGGTAATTAATAAGAGATAAGAGAAGGGGTTTAAGGGCGGCAATAGTCGAATTAAGGTAATATATAGCAATATTAGCACCCCTAAGGTATATACAACAGTAGGAGAGGTAAGAGCAACATACGTAGGAGGTAGTAGGCAGAGCCCTAACTCTACCATACTAATTTTAGTGTAGTGCTTAATTTAGTGCCCGTTTAATCCCAGAACTCGCATAAACGAATCCCCACCGGGTAAGTTTTTTAAGGGATGGCGTCAATGCTCTGACACGATGCAGGGATACAATTTGCCGATGGCCTGGTCGACTCGACTTCTCCATTTTGCTCTAATACGAGACTACCGGGAAACCCGCTCAACCTATCCCAGCTCACCACGAGCTTGTTCACAGACAAGCAACATCAAGGCGGCGTCCCAGTCTCGCGGGACAGATCCAGCGATGCTTGCCAGGGCTTCCGGAGCCGCACCGTACGCATGGATCTTGGGTTGGTATTTGCCAAAATTAGCAGCCGCCCAGTCCGACAACATGCCTTTCGATCGGCGAAGCTGTGCATGGCCATCAACACAACTTGAGAAGGTACACCGACGACCGGCAAGAATGATATAAAGGACAGTGTGCGACCCTCCATTTGAATCATCATCATCACCACCAAGCATCTCATCAACAACATCGTTCACACCACACTGCACAATCATCCAATCAAAAGACCAACACAAGACGCAACAATGAAGTCCACCTGCGCCATCCTCTTCGCCGCCATGGTCGCCGCTGTCCCAGCACCAGTGCCAGCCAGCGGTCCTTTCGGCAGCGCCACCAATCCTCTTCGCTTCATCGGACGCTTGAACATCCCTGGCGGCAACCTTCCCGACAGCACCGGCACCACCGTCGACGCCAACAGTCTCTCCTTCTGTAAGGCCACAACATTGCTCCCGTCCTGCACACAACCCATCAACTAACACATGCCAACCCAGGGTTCGGCAAATACACCAGGACCTACTCCGAGCTCAAGACTCCACAAGCCAACACGGACACCACCATCTTCCGCATGGCCGTCGGCGAGGGCACCCTTTTCCTCGACACCCAGAACGTGCAAGGCCAGCCCGTCTACGTCAACCCAGACGGCGAGCTCAAGTTCCGGGCCTTCCACTCCATCGAGCACGAAGCCGACGACGCCATCTACAAGGGCTTCGACGTGGTCGAGCACGTCACGAAATTGCAGTTTGAGGGCAAAGATTGGCTCGCATGCCCGGAAGGCCCGAAAGATTCGGGCGATTATAAAATCTTTGCGGCGAGCAGGTCGCACAAGGCCAAGGAGAACTGCACCCCATTCGAGTGGAAGAACGAGTTCACGACCAAGCCGGCTGCGTACTCGTACTACTAGACCGATACGGATCTGGTGGGCATGGAGGGCTTGAGCATGGAAGACGTGATGGAATGGAGAGGAACGGAGGACTTGATGATGTTGGAGGGACCAGATGGATAGAGTTGCTCGTTGAGAGAGAAAAAAAAACCCCCCACTGTCGTTACCAAATTTGTGCTCAGCCATAGTGCTCTCAGATCATCCTCCATCGTCTCTCAATGATGATCTCGTCGGCGAGTGCAACGAGGGCAACGACCACGATGAGGACATCGCGACCAAAACCCAGCGTCATGCGAGCTCAACAACGCACCATCACCGATTAGTATAATGATCCGTATGCGCTTCAAACGCTTCCCTCAACCCCAACCCCCTCCTCACATCCTCCAAAACCCCATCATCCGCGCTCTTCAACGTCGGCAACAACCGCCACACCTCCTCCAATCTCTCCCGTGGAATAACACAGCTCACCCCTTCCCCTTCATCAAAGCAAATCACATCACCCGGCTTGACTTCCACCCCTCCCACGCGGATGGAACGTCTATAGCCCACGGTCTCGCTTGCATACTCGTCCCCACCGACGACAGGCGCTTCGTCCAGACTTGAAAGCCATCACCCTCCGCGCAGAGTTGTCCGCAGCTGGCATTGTCTCGCACTCGGCCGTCGACGACAGCGGCGAGGATGCCTCGTTGCTTGTAGCGAGTCGCGACGATGTCTCCTAAAACGGCGACTGTTTGGTCGGCGGGCTGTTGCATGAGAATCACACTGCCTGATGCTGCGACATCCGTCCAATGTTTATCTTCGGGAAGGTTTGATGCGCCTGGGACTGAGGAGTCCACACCGGACTGGTGGTCTTTGGCCACGAAGATGATTGTGCTGACTGGTGCAACGATGCGGTTCTTGCCGTGGAGACGACTTGGGATGGGACCTTTCTTGTTAGATGATGGTCGTTGCATCGTCCTCTTCTCGGTCATGGCTCACCAATGTCCGCCAAATAGCCTGCGCCGGGTACTTTGAGGGTGAGCAGGCAATCGGAGACCTCATCGTCGTTAGCTCGGAGGCGGCACAAGCTCTTCCACACTCACATCGCAGGGCGAGTATTTGCTCTTTATGTCTTCACGAATGGAGGTAATGCCAGCCATGTTGTGTGTCGGGAATGAGGAAGATGTATTGCGAGAGCTTTGTAGGTCATCCAGCCCCGACTTCGGCTGTCGTCAAAGTGGGGTCGATGGAGCAAGGTATTGTCTCTGTTTCTTCCAGTTGTATCGTGAACACATTCTCCGCCACCACCTCACCTCCAGTAATCGGTAACTGTTGCCTGTCCCTTGCAGTTCTTCGGCACAGTGTAGCTTCGATTCGGATCGCTCTCCCAGCGCACACTTCCATCCGACTCCTTGCGAATGTACTTGTATTGAAACGAGGTCCCAGCTGGCAGGCTGACATCGACGAACCAAAGATTGCTGCTGCTGGTGTAGTTTTGCGCGCTCAGAGCAACAGCATTGTTGGTGTTCCAGTTGCCGAGCTGCGAAATGCTTCCCACGACGGAAATGCCCTCGCCAAATGTGGTGGTGGCGTATACCTTGAAGAGGACCTTGGTCAGAGTAGGCGTTGCACTGCACGTCGGAGTTGACTGTGTTGGTCTGGAGAAGGTGCTGGTAGCCGTAGCACATGGTCCTGTGGCCGAAGAGCCCGAGCAGCTGGATGGAACTACCGCCTGCAGTAGGTCAGCAAGATACTGCAGCCGTGGAGACTGATGGTATTACCGAGTTGGCGCCCCATGAAGCTGGCATGGCAGCTCGACGAGCGTTGGCCGCTGTCAGAAATGCTGCATATGACCATGTGAGATCTACGGCAGATAGAGGGCTGCCGTTCGATCGGGAGTACTGTTCAGCGAGAGCACCGTTCTGCGGCGTATACTTTTGCTGCATCCAGTCAGTATCGTGATCCAAGGATGTAAGATTGTCAACTTACAGCATTTGCCATGTAGCTGTCGGCATACGCGGAGACTGCGTTGACAATCGACGTGAATGCAGCCGAGGACGAAGCATAAGTCCCAACCGCGGCCGAAGAGTAGACATCCTTGAAGAATGGGAGCGAGGTCGACGTGACCTCTAAGGTGCCCTGCTTCTTCCATTGAAACACAGCGTCGTAAAGTTGTTCTGCAGCGGCGAAAGTGCCCAAATACCTAGACGGACAGTCAGCGTGGATGCATTGTCATCGCAGCATTCAACTCACCATGGGTTGCCTCCTTGGTAAACATCCTCTGGATACCTTCCCACTGCAACGCCTTGACCTTGAGGTATGCCGTTGTTGATTGAGTACACAGAGCGGAATGAGTCAGTAACGACTTTGTGATTCGCCAAAGCTTTGTCGGAGCATGGTTGAAAGGTGTTTACGTTGCATCCCACTGCCGGATCGAACATATGAATACTCGTGAGGATTGAGTTGACATCCTTTCCGGACCGCCCGCCGCCAGTGTTCGATCGAATGTAAGATCCAGTCCAGTACGACTGCAAGAAACAGAGGATCTGAGGAGCCTGCGAGTCGCAATTCGGGCACGACTTTCCGATCTTGGAAGCCAGAGCACTGCCCTCGACCAATGATCGATATTGCACAGCAGTGGTGAAGAACGAAGCGCTGTTGACCTCCTAGTTATGAATTAGCAAAGGATCGTGGTCCTCATCATCGCATGATATTCATACCTCCCACAAATCAAATCCCGACTGATTCCAGTTTGTGCTGACATATGACAGATCATTCTGCACAATCGGCCAGATGATATTGGTCACAGCACTGGTGTTGCCTTTTCCGAGCAAGTACTGAGCGTAAGCGATCATGGCAGTAGCACGAAGAGCAGGACCATCACGCTGTGGTCGTCCCCAGTCTCCAGTGAATGCAGTCCCGTCCACTTGGAATTTGGGCTCACCCAGGCCTCCCGAGCAGAGGCCGCCCGATGGATTTTGCAACGTCTGGAGAGATGCCTGAGCGTTGATGTAATCTTGGACATTGCCTTCCAGACTGGCAGGGCCGCCGGAGAGGAACTGGTCCACCAGACATTTCGTGACGAGTGCGGCATCTCTCGTCCAGGTGAAGAAGTAGTCAGGATCGCTCTTCGATGGCGAAGCTACGACGAGACCAGGACTGGCTCCATCGACCTTGGTGCCAGTCGCTCCGATGTTGTCCAGCACGCCTTGTAGAGCCGCAGTGCTTTGCGTAGAGAGCCACGTTGACAGCGATCCCGTCGCTCGTGGTTGTAGGACATGCTGAGGTGGTTCAGAGAGTACCGCCAGTACCGCCGCAGCGAGAGGTAGGATGCTGTATAGGAGCCGCATTTTGGCGGTCAGCTCTGAAGAGCAGGACGGAATGGAATGCAGGAATGAATGGCAGGTAGAAACGTGACAACGTTCCTGATATAAGTAGACTGTGCCTGAGCAGGCGATGATCACGAGCTGCTCTTTCGTTGTGGACCAACGACGACGACCTGACGACAACAGCGGAGATGGGGCAAGGAAACCTACTTCAACCACCTTCCAGATCCGCTCGGCGCCAGCAAACCTTGTTCCCGCCTGGATGCATCGTTGGCCAGCGATGTCAGATGACGGCAAGGGATGGTGCCTCCCCGACCGATGGGCCACCGTTGCTGTTAGTTGCGGTCACTTGCCAGCTGAAGCGAGACGAGTGAGGTCGCTCGGTGTGAGGAGGAAGGCGTGTGAGTGGTACATGAAAGGAAATTGATCCGGTCAGGAGACCCCCACGCTTTGTGTGAGAAAATCCTCCCCCGCCGCCGGATCGATCCGCTCTCACTGCTGGCACGGCCGATGTTGACCAGACACATCCTTTGTTTCCATGAGGTACTACTGTACGGAGCAGCAGCCAGCTGACCGGAGCAGGCTTGTTGTCTTAGTTGGGTTGTAGAACGGTCCAAGGTGAGCAGACTGTCCATGTGCCGCAGCCAACAACGCGCGAAAAGTCCTGGTCGGGGTTACATGAGTTGGTCATCGTTCCTACATTGACCGTGAGACTCTTTGAACGAAATCAAGGTCGCCGACGTGGTTATGCTGACACTGCGACTGTGCGCTGCATCACAAGCGACCATATGATGGAATGAAAGTCTTGCAGTAATAGAAGCAGAAAGGCCTAGTTCGGTGTCCTCGGTGCTGACTGAGCAAACGGAAAGGGAAGGGACGTCCCGCACTGCTCTGTCGATCCTGCTCAATTCTCGCCAAGCAACGCACCACCCGCGGCGCATCTCCAATTTTGCGCAGAACGTCCAACTTCACTTCGACTCCACGACAACTAATCCACCAGTCCTCACCCACACAACACACCGACAACATGGGTCGTCTTCACTCCAACGGAAAGGGAATCTCCTCCTCCGCCATCCCATACTCGCGCACTCCCCCGGCATGGCTCAAGACCACCCCGGAGCAGGTCGTTGATCAGATTTGCAAGCTCGCAAAGAAGGGTGCCACTCCTTCGCAGATTGGTGTCGTCCTCCGTGACAGCCACGGTGTTGCCCAGGTCAAGATTGTGACTGGTGAGTCGAAAGTGGAAGCGATGAAGTGGTATGGAGTACAATCACTGACAATCTGCGCGCAGGTAACAAGATTCTCCGCATCCTCAAGGGCAACGGTATGCCTCCCTCCCTTCTCGTCCAACCCGTGTGAAAGAAAGATGCACCATTGGCACAACCGAGCAACGAACACAACCCTCGAAAGAGACGGTGGATCCTACACAATACACACACTCATGTCGCATCACGCGCATGAAAACAATTATGCCTCTGCTTGGTCACAGACTGACAGAGAGATTTGAACAGGCCTCGCACCAGAGATTCCAGAGGACCTCTACATGCTCATCAAGAAGGTAAGATCTCTTGTCTCGACGCACCAAGTTGAATTACGCACTGACTCCTCTCTCTCCCACAGGCCGTCGCCGTCCGCAAGCATCTCGAGCGCAACCGCAAGGACAAGGACAGCAAGTTCCGCCTCATTCTCATCGAGTCCCGCATCCACCGCCTCTCCCGCTACTACAAGACCGTCGGTGTCCTCCCACCCACCTGGAGATACGAGTCTGCCACCGCCAGCACCATGGTCGCATAAGCAATCTACTTCTCGACGAGGAGGATGGGACAGGCTTGATTGTGAAGAGCGATGAAGGGAAATGGGAAAGCATGGCGTCAATGGGGATACCACCGCACAGGCACGCCGGTCATTCTGGTCCTGCTGTGATGATGGAGAATGCATGCTGGCAACTTCGGTAGACCACAAACTTCAGTCAAAACTTTCATCACCGCGCACAACACCGTGATCGTTGACACAAGTTTACAAAGCTGTTCCATTTCAATCTGTGCTCAATCGCGCTGTTCTGTCGTACGCCATGGTGTCTCGAAGCCCAAGAGTCCTTACATCAGCGCGGATGTCCTGCTTACACATTCCACATTATCAATATCATTAGTCGGCCGTGTTTCCAGACCCACCACCGCTGATGGCACCATACTCACTCCTCCTCACGCCCTTGCTGCGACCGGTAATGTCCTGCCATGTAGCACCAAACCTCCTCCCAGTGCTCGCCAGCAGACCTTCTTCTTCCTCTTCGCGAAGGTCCTCATCCAACTGATCTTCATCGAGTTTCGGCACGCGGAACAACGTGACCAGGAAGACGATGAGGAAGATGCCCAAAAAGGCAAATTGAGCGTAGAACGTCACCACACCAAAGTACGGAAAGTTGGCCGTGATGCGGTTCAAGAAGGTGGAAAGCACAGAAGGTGTGCAGACGAGCTTTGCGGAAGGGTTGTCGCTGCGCTCGGAGCAAGGCTTGATGGCGCTGTGGTGGTTGGTGCAATTCGGCTGCAGTCCGTATTCCGCGGGACGGTCGCAATAGGTCTGAGGTCCGAACGTGGCATATGACGGAGCGACGATCATGGCGAGGCTGTAGTTCAATGCCAGCGTCATCAACGTGAGGAGCACCGTGGCCATCAGCATGGCATTGGGTGTAGTCTGACCTTTGCGGATGCGGAGGAGGCTGACCCAGAGGAAGCGAATTCCGATGCTGGCGATTCCCACAACGGTGGCCGAGAAGAAGAGCAGGGTGATCAAGAGGAAGATCACGTAGTCGATGGGAAAGATCTTGCTCGTGGCGAGGAGCAATGCGTTCACAGGCTGGAAAATCTTCGTTTTGCCGAGGAGGTAGCCGCAGGAGACACCGCAGACCGAGTTCTTGATCTTGTCGACCATGGTGATGAGCATGCTGGCGACGATGATGATTGAGATGACCAAGATGATCATGCCGAAGAGGAGCTTGAGAGGTCGGAAAATGGCTTCCAGTTTCAGCCATGCGCGGACGAAGAAGTTGCGACCCTCGCCGGTGTTCTCGGCTGCAAGTCGCTCACGACGAACAAGGGTACGCTCTTCGCGGATGAGAGCCTCGAGCTCGCGCCGATCTCTCGAGTCCAGACCTCCCTCGCGGCCTTCGCTGCGACCTTCGAGTTGACGCTGGCGTTCGCGATTCTGATCCAGCTGGCTGGACGTGTTCTCGGCGAGCTGCGGTGCGGAGATGCTTGGAGCAGATTTGATGAGTGACACAGGGAGAAGAGCCAATCCAGGTGCGGTGTAGAGACAGTAGAGGAGAGTGCCAATGAGGATGAGCAAGCCAATGGCAAAGGTCAGCGCTCGCTCGCCGTCTGCAATGCAAGTCAGTATGGGTCGTGGGATTGATCCGCACTCTGCTTACGATTCTCGGTCAAGAGGTCCTTGAAGTAGTCCAAATCCTTGTGGCCGTCTCTTGCCTTCTTCGCAACCGGCACAAAGAAGCCCACCAAGAAGAGGATGACGGTGAAGAAGATGAAGGCCAATGTCCACTTGAATGCACCCCACAGTCGTGTCCCAATCGTCTGCGATCCCTCATCGGTCGCAACCTCATCATACTCCTCGTAGTAGAAGTAGGTGAATGGCACCACCAACAAGCACAGCACTGCGTCCAGGCTGTAGAGTGAGTAGTACACAATCTTGAGGATGTACAGTGTATGATCGACGTTGTCCGGTGTAGCCCAATCTTTCTTGCGACCCAGTTTGCGAGCGGTTGTCGATGAGACGAGTGCAATGTCCACGGGCATGAGCAGAACGGTAGCCAGCAGTGCGAGGACGGTCAACCAGCAGATTATGGTGACGGCCACGGTTCGCTCGCCCGGCTTCTGATACACGAAGATGAAGAAAGCTGACACAAAGAAGATGATGCCCTGGTGGTGAGGCCATGTTAGCAGTTGTTCTTGATATGGAGACTCGGGAGACGGCAGTAAGTAGACGTACCAGACAGACGGCGTAGGCCACCCAGATGAGGGACGTCTCGATGAGAGCCATGGCGACGGCCGGATGTCGTCGTTGGCCTTTGTGAAGGAGTATGGATCGATCAGTGCATGCGACGACTGATGGTGCGCAGGTGAAGTCGTCGTCGTCGACTATTGCAAGTGGAAGAATCAAGGCAGGCGCCTCGAAGGAGCTTGGACGGGAGCGCAAGAGCAAGCTCAAGCTTTGTGACGTCTCCCGCGGATCGACGCCATGGATCTGGCCCGGGGAGCTCACGCGTCTGGCTTGAACAATTCAAGATACATTGGCCTCAACTTTCACCACAACCTCCAACCACCACCGTACTCTCTCCCTCCCTCTTCAACACCACCCGCTGGTGATGGACACCGACACAACCCATGGAGTGCTACACTGAGCTCATCGCTCCCACCGCCGTCACCCACTCCCTTGCGCTTCCATTTCTCACACCCGACGCCAACAATTTGATCGTTGTCAAGACCTCGCTCCTTCAGGTCTTCGCCCTTCACAATGCGCAATGCAAACTGGTCTTGATCGGCGAGTATTCTCTCGCGGGAACGGTCACGTCGATCGCACGCGTGAAAACCCTCGATGCTCGCAGCGGCGGCGAGGCAATACTGTTGGCCTTTAAAAACGCGAAGCTCAGCTTGATCGAATGGGACCCCGAGAACCACCGCATCAGCACCGTCAGCATACACTACTACGAAGGCGAGAATGTCATCGCACAGCCTTACGGCCCGAGTCTGGGCGAATACGAAAGTATCCTCACAGTCGATCCGGGTTCACGATGCGCGGCATTGAAGTTTGGCGCACGACAGCTTGCCATCCTTCCCTTCCGCCAGTTCGGAGACGAGCTATTGGGAGAAGAGGAG
Organism: Zymoseptoria ardabiliae STIR04_1.1.2; assembly: GCA_000223765.2. NCBI lineage: Eukaryota > Fungi > Ascomycota > Dothideomycetes > Mycosphaerellales > Mycosphaerellaceae > Zymoseptoria > Zymoseptoria ardabiliae. Next base: position 17,161 of record AFIV01000515.1, on the reverse strand, counting down.
GGCGAGTTTGAGAATGCAAACGATGGCACCACCAGCAAGAAGCAGGACGCAATGCAGAATGGAGAAGATGAGGCCGAGCAGACACCATACAAGCAGTCATTCGTTCTACCTTTGACCACTCTGGATCCCGCTTTGAGTCATACCATTGATCTCGCATTCCTCCACGAATATCGCGAGCCGACCTTTGGCATCATCTCCTCCGCTATTGAGCCTTCTTATGCCTTGTTCGACGAGCGCAAGGACATCCTGACATACACCGTCTTCACACTCGATCTCGAACAGAAGGCATCTACCAACTTGATCACTGTTCCGAATCTCCCATCCACCCTTTGGAAGGTCGTTCCTCTACCGTCGCCAATAGGAGGCGCTCTACTGATCGGCACCAATGAGTTTATTCATGTTGACCAGAGTGGCAAGGCCAACGCGACCGCCGTCAACGAGTTTGCGATGAAAGAGAGTGATTTCGGCATGGCGGATCAGTCTGAATTGGGTCTCAAATTGGAGGGCTGCAGCGTCGAGATCCTAGACTCGTCCACTGGGGAACTGCTTGTGGTTCTGAGGGATGGTTCACTCGCGACCGTCCACTTCAAGATGCTCGGTCGTAGTATCAGTGCTGTGATTGTCGCAATAGTTCCATCAGAAAATGGCGGAAAAGTCTTCTCGACCGCTCCCTCTTGTGTGTCAAGACTGGATCAGAAAAACCTATTCATTGGCAGTGAAGATGGGTCTTCCGCCCTTCTTGGCTGCACTAACTCGCAGAGCAGCCTGAGTCGGAAGCGTTCTCATGCCCAGATGCTGGGCCAGAATTCCGAAGACGAAGAAGAGGACGTGCTGGACGAGGACGATGACGACTTGTACGACGCCGAGCCCGATTCGAAGAGAAGAGCAACTTCGGTCGCGGAACAATCAGGCGGCGAGTCGAGCACGCATTTCGAGATCAAGGACAATCTGCACTCCATTGGTCCCATCAACAACACGTGCGTCGGCAGATCTAATGCTGCCGGTGAGGACAAGTTGCAACTGCTCGCAGGGACAGGCAAGAGCCGATCGAGCAGATTGACCTGCATTAATCGCGACATCATACCTCAGCATATCCGAAAGAACCAATTCGAAGGCGCGAAACACGCATGGGCTGTTTGTGCTCGTGAGAAGAAGTCGGATGATGTTCAGCCCGACAACATGCTCTTCGTCCACAACGGCAGCAATACCAAAATCTACGACATCACCAGTGCAAACGACGATGAAGCAGGCGAGGGCGGCTACACAGAACGGTCAGCGACGGAATTCGAGCACGATGGCGAAACGCTAGAAGTACTCACGCTCGGGCATGGAACCGCCATTGTACAAATTCGGCGTATGGAAATTCGGACCTACGACAGCCATCTTGCGCTCAGTCAAATCATCCCGATGATCGATGATGAGACCGAGGCAGAGTTCAGCATCGTACACACATCGTCCTGTGATCCTTACCTGCTCGTAATACGAGATGACAGCAGTGTTCAGGTTTTGCAACATGAACGCAAGGACATTGAGCCTCTGGATATCACACCCGATGCCGCGGACAAGAAATGGATGAGCGGTTGCGTGTATTCTGGTGAATTCACCGACGGAAATGCAGCACTGTTCCTCCTCTCTGCAGAGGGCTCCTTGCATGTGTTCACGCTACCGGACTTGCAGATGGTATACATGACTCCTGCACTGCCTCACTTGCCTCCAGTCTTGTCTGCAGATGCCGGTCACCGCAGGATGGGCGTGAAAGAGACTTTGACGGAGCTTCTGGTCGCCGATCTGGGCAGCCATGGCTTGCACCAGTCTTATCTGATGGTGAGGACAGCGATGGATGATGTCGTCCTGTATGAACCCTTCCAATACTCGGCGTCAGCTTCGACCGGCCGCTGGCATTCGAGTCTGCGATTCAGGAAAGTGCCAGTGCCTTACATTCCTAAGTATAATGACTCTCCTCTCGAGGACCCCAATGCTCGACCGCCTGCGCTGAGACGCATGCAAATCGGGAGATACAACACTGTCTCGATACCTGGTGCGCCGTCTTGTCTGTTGTTGAAGGAAGCATCTGGACCGCCGAAGATCTTGGAAGTGAACGAGCCCAAGAAGACGAACACCACGACTATACTGACACCTTTGAATCGTGTCGGCTGTGAAGATGGCTTCGCGACTGTGGATGTAAATGGCGCATTGCACGAGTGCCAGCTTCCTCCTGACGCCTGGTTCAGCACTGGCTGGAGCATTCGTCAAATCGACCTTGGCGATGATGCGCGAGAAGTAAGACATTTGGCGTATCATGAAGCCAGAGGAATTTTCGTCGCGGCAACATGCACGATGGTCGACTTCTACTTCGCAGAAGAAGATGGCAGACATCCGGAACAAGATGGTAAGCATTAAACCCCTTCTCGTTATCCCTCACCTGCGTCGCATCTCGATAAAGCATACTGTTCTTCTCTTTCGATGAGAATGGACATTTGTAGAGCATGCCAGAGGAATCTTGAGCTCCTCAAGTTTTGGCTGGTCTTGCAGAAGTCGATGGGACTCAGCCGTATTCATGACGATACATCACAATCAGTAAACCCCCTGAAGGATGAGGCTGACTTGCATTAGACATCTCCATCCGACCACAGGTTCCACAATACAGCATCCATCTCATCTCTGCAAAGACGCACAAGATCATACACACCCACAAGCTCCCATACCTGGAAACCGTCACGGCTTTGAAAGTGATGCCCGCAGAAGTCAGCGAGCTCTCTCACGAGGTCAAGCCTGTGGTCGTGGTATCGACCGCAGCTCAGCGTGGCGAGGACATGCCTGCGAAAGGCGCACTCATCGTCTTTGATGTGATTGATGTGGTTCCAGATCCCGACGTCGAAGAGAGCGGCTTGCACCTCCACGTACTGGCGAGAGAAGAATCCCGGGGAGCCATCACGGCTCTCGCATCATTTCCCGGCGGCATGATTGGTACAGCCCAAGGACTCAAGCTGATGATTCGCGGCATGCGAGAGGACGGATCATGCTTGCCTGTGGCCTTCTTGGATGCTCAATGCTATACCTCACTCCTGAAAACGCTCGACTCCCGCGGGCTGTGGCTCGCTGGAGATGCATGGAAAGGACTGTGGTTTGGCGGCTTCACTCAGGAGCCGTACAAGCTCACACTACTGGGAAAATCACCACGCACCGAGATGGAGGTCATCGAAGCCGACTTCCTCCCCTTCGACGGTGCTCTGTTCCTGCTCGTCCTCGACGCTGACGCGGATCTTCACGTTCTGCAGTATGACCCCGAGAACCCCAAATCTCTCAACGGTCAGCGACTGCTCCATCGAAGCACATTCCACATTGGACATTTCCCGACCGGAAGTATGTTGCTACCCAGCACACTCGCACCATTCACGGAGCAGGCTCGTGATCTTCCCAATGGAGACAGCGAGGACACCAAACAGGAAGAGGTCAATTCACCACTCTTCCACGTCTTGACCACGACATCAAGCGGCTCGATTGGTCTCATCACCCCGCTGGATGAGAGCACGTATCGCCGACTCAGTGCGTTGCAAGGTCATCTCACCAACATCCTCGAGCATGCTGCCGGTCTCAATCCAAGGATGTATCGAACGGACACCGAGGTGAAGGCCACAGATAGCGAAATGGGAGGTGCCAAGGGCGTTGTGGATGGCAGTCTCATCAGGCGCATCTCTGAGTTGGGAGCAGCTAGGAGAGCAGATGTACTGAGTCGAGTCGGCGGGGATGTTTGGCAGCTGAGGAGCGATCTGGAGGTCTGTGGAGGCGGTGGGTTGGGTTATCTGTGAGAGCTGAATCGAATTACAACGAATTTCATGCCTGGTCTTGTACCTCAAACGCAGAAGTAGATTCCCGCCATCTCACACTGTCCCGGCCACATGTCTTCCTGTAAAGTATGCTGCGCTTGTCTAATGAATGCCATCTCCTCTTACGCGGCCTAATATGTCTGTACACATTCACATCACTATCCATTCAAGGCTTGCTCAGCTGCTCCTTCCGGAAGAAGAAAAAGTATCCCACTGGAATGACCAACTGGCACGCCAACGCGATCCAAAACCAGGGCTGCGATAGTCCAGCTACCACGCCAGCGGAGAGATCAGGAAAGACCGGACCTGGACCATCCCTGTCAGGCGAAGTGGCTTTGGCGAGGATCGTGATGGCCGCTCCCAGCACTTGCGCCGCGGTCAATACCACAGCAACGTGGATTCTCGTCAGAGTCTGCAGCAGCGCCATGCCGATACCAACGCCCTGCACAGCGTCCAAAACTCCGAGCCATAACCAGAGCGAACGACCGGCGAGCGCACCTGCGACTGGTCCACCGGGCATCCAAGGCAGCCATAGTCCGTAGGAAGATGTACCCCACCACATCTGAGCCCACCGCGGAGCTAACAGACCAAAGGCGAACATCGGCAGGAACCAGGAGTGCGACTTGCTGAGCTGTGCGCATATGAGGAGGATCAACGTCCAGACTCCGATGAAGAAGACCAGAACGAGCAGAGCAATCGCCCATTTGGGTGCGTAAGTCGAACTCCAGAGATAGCCCCAGCTGCGGCCGTATGGTGCTGATAGGAAGTAGTTCTGGAGGACGACAGACACAAGGAACCACATGATGAGCTTTCGTCGGGCCAGGGATCGGTAGAACTCGGGGATCTTTCCAGGGGTTTGGCGATAGTATGGCGGCAAGGATGTGAATAGGAGGAGTCCAATGCCGAACAGCACTGCTGCGACGGGCAGTGAAGCGGCCGCCAGGATGGGCTTGTTCGCATACATGTTTCGTGCATCGATTCCTCTGGCGGATGCTTCGGATATTGAGCGGCCCCAGTAGAACAAGGCGACGATGTAGATTTGTTGGAATCCTTGGATGAGACAGGCACGGTAGACCCAGGCCTTGATTGGAGCGCCACCTGCTGATGTTAGCGAAAGTCAAGACGGAGGATTATGGGTAGAAGTCTTCCTACCTTCATCGCCAAAGTTCAGAGCAAAGTACAGCGAACCACTTGCGGAGGCGGTGGCGTACAACGCAGTCGCCACGTTACGCGCCCAGTCTCTTCCGACTCCTTGGGGGATGAATGGGGCCAGTCCGATGATAGTGAATGCCAGTCCGTACAACCCAAACGGGATGGACAAGACGAAGCGAGGCTTCAGCCTTCGGTACACGAACCACCAGACCAAGGATCCGACGAGATAGATTAAACTGACGATGTAGATCCTGAGTGTTTCATTCCCGTGAGTGCCACCTGTGATGAGGACAATCTGGTAGGAGTTGGCGGCCATGATTTGTCTAGACGAAAAGGTTAGCGATGCTTAGACATACGACGATACAAGTCAAGACCCAACTCACCCGATAGCCAAGAATATACTGTATATTGGCCAGTCCATGATCCTCGTTCGTAGCCAGCGCTTCAGGATCGAAGGTCGCACGTAACCTTCTTGCATCAAGAACTCGTCCATGTTGGAAGGGTCATACGCGGTGCTGGTATGGAAGTCGGGGTGGCTCATTGATGAGCGCCTCGATGAATCGGAAGAACCACTCCTGCTGGGAGCTGGCGACGGTCCACGACTTGCAAGTGGTGATCGACCCAGCTTTGCGTTACGATATCTGCCGGCCCACTCCTTCTCACTCTCTTTCAGGAAGTCTTCGATGGCCAGGGAGCTCTCGGAGGTCTTAGCGTTGAGATCTTTCTCTAGCATGGACTGAAACTTGTTGTAATACTCTCCAGTCTTGTCGGTGAAGTTCAGCTCAATCTTTTGGAGGTTGTAGTCGTGGCGGCCGTGCGTTACCTCGTCCAGACTGAGCAAAGACGAGCGGGAGGCATTCGCAGATCGCAAAGGGAAAAGACCGACTCCTGGATCCGGTGATGCTGAGCGCGAGGCTGGACTTGGAGATCGAGTTTGGGATCCTCCGCCTCGGCTGAAGTTCATTGGACGGGGATCAATGGGTGTAGGATCCACGACAGAGATCCGCGGGGTGACCTTTCGGGTTGATCTCCCACGCTCTTCATCCAATCTTGCCATCGTGCGTGGTACGACCGTGTCAAGATCGTTAAAGTCTCGCAAGACCCCGCTCGTCTGTCGCTGCCGAGCAGCTTCGGCCTCCTCGAGTGATATTGGAACCTCCATGTTCTCGTCCTCGTCCTCGGCTCCTTCATCATGTGGTACAAGCAGCCGGAGGCGGGATGGACGATGGCCGGGTCCAGCGCGGGTTCCTAGGGAGAGTGTTCGGTTCAAGCCACCTGATGCACCCAGACTACCAGATTCCCCTTGAGTCGGTAGCGGGCCTATGGTGTCTTCGTTTTCTGCTTCGTACATCGAAAGACGTTCCTGGCTGACGTTCCTGCTCGGAGGGATGAGCACATCCAAGCCGGCTCCTGAACGCCTTTGAACGACCTTGCTTGACCGGCGTTCTTTCTCGTGGATCCGGATCGACGCGCTCTGCAATATCTCAAGATCCTCGACCCATTGCGCGACCGGGAATCGCTGTTTGGCCGACCGAGCTCGCATGTCAGCTCTCACATCGTGAGCGGACGAAAGGGCATCCTCGATCGCAGCCTTGAACTGATGCATCATGTGTCTGGACGTGTCGCTCTCAACGGTGAACCACCATCCAGGCATTTGACCAAGTCCACCAACTCGTGCACCCACACCGAGAGCACCTTTTCGGCCGAATTCGACAGCGACGAGGCCAAATGGCTCGTCTCTGCTGGGGATCAAGGCAAATCTGCAAGGGAGTCAGCTTCGTATTCATGAGACGTGTCGTTATGGCCTTCGGGTGCTTACTCGGCGCCGCTGAAGATGAAGGGCGGTAGTGCAGTGAACTCTGGCTTTGAGTAGACACGGCCGGGGTACTTCTTCATGACTGCGTCCTGTCAGCGCTGGTGCAGGTAAAATAGTTCCATGATTCTGCACTCACTCTGCTCGAGCTTCAAGGCTGCGAATTTTCCGTGCAAGTCAATCACCGGACCAACACAGATGAGTTGCACGTTGGCGTGCTTGTCGAGAACAGCAGGAAAAACGTCTGCGATGAGATCAATGCCCTTCTGGACTGACCAACGGCCAACAAAGACGAAGAGCTCCGCCTCCGGGTCGACTTTCAGACCAGCCCATTCTTGCGCTTGCTTGCGAAGACCTCCTCGTGCTGCCTCATACGCAGGGTCAATCTTGATATTCGCCAGCTGTTTCATCTCCTCTTCTTTGTTGTACGGTTCGACATCGCTAGGATCGGGGTTTGGCAGCTTTCCAATGGCCTTCAGTTGCCAGAACACTGGATATCGGGCCCACGAGCGAGGTCCATACTTGTTGGACACACCGACCGCGCCGAAACCTTTCTGGTGCACGCGCAGGTAGGATGCCGCGGCGTGAATCAGGTTGAATCTGGAAAGTCAGCATGCCCTGCTCAACGTCAAGAATATGGCGGCACGATGCACTTACACTTCACCGAATTGCACGTATTTCTGCACGACCTCCCGAGACAGGTTGTACGCTTTGCAGACTTCGTCCTGTTCTTTCTTCCCTCGCATTGGCCAAAGGCCTTGGAACTCGGCGTTGTGCAGCGAAAGACAGCATGGAATCGTTCTCGGAAGAAGGTAAAGCGGTGCCGCCGCGCCTGTTCGATGTCAGCTCGATCTACAATTCCATCGTCTTTGATGTCACTCACCATGGTAATCGTTGATGTGGTAGATATCGACCGGAAAGCGATTCACAGCCTCTGCAATGCACTGATTCCACGCGGAGTAATAGATGGCACTGTCCAGGTCGTCCATTCTCGGCGGGTACGGCTCGGCCTTTGTCTGTTGCCGGAAGACCGGTGCATCAAGCAGGACTGTAAGCAAGGTCAGTATGTCCCTGTACAATGGCTCAAAGCGTCCGACGTACCGTATGTGATATTACGCAGTTGATGGTACTGCACTTGGATTTCGTACTCTTTCTCCAGGATCGTCACCGTCATGGGCTCTGCCATTCGATCAATGGGATAGTCAATGCCTCCCACACACGGCACCACCCAGATCAAGTCCTGCTCACCGAGCGCCTTGCCCATCAACTGCGCCATCACACCAAGACCACCGATCTTGACCTTGATGTTCCAGTCTTCGATGTCGTATTCGATCGTTGCGATCAGTACGGTCCTTCGTTTGTTCTTACCCGCAGCGCCCAGTGTTGTCGCCACGGAATTGTCTGAGACTGATCGGTGCTTCATTACAGCCAGGTTCGAAGTTGACCGGTTCTTCATCTCGGTTAGTGGCAGACTCTCCGAGACTGTACGGTCTTTGTCATTGTCCAGCTGCTCGAATCCAGCTCGGCGTTTGCGGATATTCCCAAAAAATCCAGCCACGCCTTTCTTGGAGATACCTGTCGCGTTGAACTTGATCTTGTAGAAGAAGCCCATGTAAGCCCAGATGGCCAGACTTGCTGAGATGACGGGAAGCGTCCAAAGCAGGCCGAATAAGAGCATCTGCACGATTCGACTACCCCTCGGGACGAGTGTGTACCGTAGACTGCCCGAGTCGACTTGGACTTCGTATGCCAGATGAGGTGCAGCGGGATGGGTGGAGATGTTGATCATGGGTGCGGCCAGGGATTGTGGGACCATGCGATCGAGGACATTGTCTCTGTTCACATCTCCGAAGACGAAAGTCTTATCCGGCTCACCGTCTGGATTCATGCCCCATACATTGAATTGAAGTTCCGCTGGCCACTCCGCGGAGAAGTGGAATTTCGACAGACCGTCCTTGTCCTGATGAGCATAGTTTGGAAGTCCCGCGTCGTAGCCGAAAGAGTTGTAGAGACCTTGGGCGAACAGGTGAGGAAACCATCTGGGAGGCTTGTTCTCTGGCCAGTCGGCATCGGCATGTTGCAGATGAGAACTACTGCCAGCCATCTCACTCCAGTACTGCATCTGGATATGATGACCGTGCCATTTTTGGAGCTTCGTGCCGGACCATGGAAGCTCGGTGATGGTCGTCTTCCCTCCTTTGTAGTCGGTCCAATTCGTCCAACTAGAACCAAAGTTGGTGCTGTATCGAAATTTGTCTGCTCCAGCCGCATCGTGCGTGAAGACCAGCTGCCCACTCTCCTTTGTGTATGCTTTTCGAGTGTAGTTTGCGGTGTTGGTAAAAACCATGGGATTCGTAGGACTACCGATACGGAAGAGCAGGTGGTCCACAGCAGTGACTTTGATGCCATCTGTCGTGGCCTCGTCCCGAAGAGTCAACTTGTGGATACCGTCAGAAACATCGACCAAGTCCGCCTTCCAGCCCCAGGTGGACGGAATGTAGGCGCCATAAGTTGGCACATCTGCTGCTTCCATGGTCGCGCAGGCGACAGTGGAGTTGTCAATTGTTGGCGTAGAACCATCATCGGTCTTGGAAGTAAAGCTGATGGCCTGAGTCACCGAGTCGCAGTCCATTTCTGTCGAGAAGCGAAGCTCGATAGCGACTCGTGAAGAAGAGTTCAACCGTGCGTCATGTCCAGGTATGAACTTCGTCAGCATGGGCTCGGGTGCAGTCCATGCACCGACTGGAACATAAGCCATGTATCCGTATGGTCCGAATTTCATCTCCTTGACACATCCGTTGGGCATCTCGGACTTGTCGATGAACAGCTTCTTGCCCGGTCCTTCTTCGAGGGTGATCTCATCGTACGGTGCAAGCAGATTCCTGACCTTGGTACCTGACGGGTACGGTGCCAGTAAAGCCGTGTCGTTGTTCGTGCAGTCAAAGCTGTAGGTCACCGGCAACGGATCGTTGTGGTAAACGAACCAGACAGAACCATTGCCAACTGCCTCCAAGACGTCGAGCTGGTTTCGTGCGACGCTCCACATGCCATACTCTGTTGGAGTTCCTCCCGAGTAAGGGAGCACGACCTCATGTGTCTGTTTTGACAAAGACTGCAGGTTGAAACCATCCCGTAGGACTGGGTACCGCTCTCGCAGTGCGTTCATCGACTTGATGATGTTTCGAACTGGATGAGAAGGATCGCGATGATCGTAAGCCGCCGTGTCGTCTTTGCAGCCGTGCAGACCCTCGTCCAGGGGCCAGTTGATGAATTGTGATGAACCAAGCTTGTAGCATCCGTGCATCTGCCACGCTGGCGTTGATGTCATGGCCTGTCTCCCAAAGACATAGTTCTCTGCTGTGTTGTCCATGATGTAGAATGCTTGCTCTTCACCCCATAGTAGTAGCGGAATGCCAGGCATGTGCAGGGTTACCACGTACAGTCCGAGAAGTCCTCGATCGAGGCCGCCAACCATCGCAGGCCAGCGGAAAACGTCCTAGACACAACGTCAGCACAGCCATGCGAAAGATTCCCTGTGATGCCTACCTGGTTAGATGCACCCCACATGTGTCGTGGATCGAAATTGCCAGTATTTGCATTGAGCATATCATTCGTGGTAAGCATGACATTCCAGGTATCAACGAGATCCGCGGGCACGTCGTATCCTGCGACCTCTGTTAGTCCGGTCCATCCATAGCTGATTCCCGACCAAAGGATGCTCACCGGCCGAGACGATTCCATCCAAACCCAGGAATCTTTGGAGCGTCCTGTAGATACTGTAGTGGAACGCAACGCCGTCAAACCCACTGAGGCCTTCCTCCCGGAGAAAGCGCTCGCTGTCGGCATTTGTGGTCAAAACCGCTTCAGTGATGTTCTTCGAGGCCATCTCAGGCTCTCTGCCGCGACCAAGATAGATGGAGCCGAAGTTGTTTCCTCCCGCGATTTCTCCCGTGACGAAGAAGTTTTCTTTCCCGTAGTTTCGTGCGCAAGTTCTCATGGCCTTCGCCATCTCCGCGATGGGGTCCGGTGTCATTTGCGTGGCTTTGTCGTACCGAAAGCCATCGATGTCCAGTTGCCCAATGATGAGACAGGCAAAATGCTCTATGCGCTGTCTCACCGACGGCACCCATTCACGCAGACGATCTTGCACAGATGCAAACTTGGACAACTGTCGCTGCCAGTCTGGGAACACACCAAAAGCTTCCGTGTCTCCATATTGATCAAAGTCGCTATCATAGCAGCCAGGCCCAAGTTTGTCAAAGTTCTCGCTGGAGCCCGGGAGCACGCGGTGGCCCGACTCGTTCCAGAATCGAGGATATTCGCAGGTCTCATTGTATGTGTTGCCAAAGCTGAAATCGTGGTATCTCCGTTCCGACTTGTATTCCACCTTGTACTCTTTCGGGTTGAACGGCGTGGACGAGTTGGGGTAGCCGTCGAATGCGAGTAGGTCGGACATCCTGCACAAATTAGAGTCCATTCTGTACGAGCGAGAGATGGTGGACTTGCGTTGCTCCAGTGGTGTCGAGCATCAGATACATGCCCCGGCGATGAATCTCGTCGACCGCGGATTGCCATTGTGCTAGGGTTGCGAAATGGTGGTCTAAAATCGTCGTGTCATAAGGCTACAGTGCTGGTCAGCCAGACCGTGTACCATTTGCGAAGCTCTTCGTGGTCATACCGAGTACTGGTCGTATGCCCATGGAAAACTCAGAAGAATTGTGCCGGCGATATAGATTCCCTGACCCAGGTTAGAGTGCTCTGTAGCTTCACAAGTATCTCCACCTCACCTTCACACCCATTCCTTGGAGATAGTCCAGCGAGTCCGTCAGACCTTTCGCATCACCTCCATGGCGGAACAGTGTGCTCAAAGGATCGTGCTCAAAAAGAGTCCCATTGATGTTGTCGTTCGTCGGATCGCCGTTCACGAAGCGATCCAGAAAAAGTGTGTAAAATGGGAAGCGCCAATTGTCTGGAGATTTCGTATAGTTGTGACCCTCCCACTGACCGGCATACTGCAGCGGCTGCTTCGCATCGCGATCAGTGTTCAGGTTGTAGTCGACTTCGCGAGGATCGTACGGTGAGGCCACCACCTGCGAGGCGAAGAGCCATAAGACCAGGGCGATGAGACTCGCCATGTCTTCGAGCTGCGCAAGAAGATGAGGAAGGTAGAGAATTGAAAAGGCAGCAAAGTTAAAAAGAACGACACGCACGCGAACCCATGCTTAGCAGGGTAAGCTGTGTGATACGAAAGACATCGATCTTACAGCTTTGACGTCGGGACCCTTGACTATTCTTACAGTGCTCGGAGTCCAGCCGAGCCTCCGGGGCTGGAACAGAGATGAGCCTTACCGGTAATGGATGGTCATCCTTCGGCGGTGCTGGCAAGGCTGGAGATGGATGCAAGAGTCTGCAGGAGAGACTGCTGCGGTCAACAACGTGGGAATTGGTGCTCGTGCTATCTTCGTGAAGATATGCATGGCTCCGACCGATCGTCTGCCGTGGCTGAGGTCGCACGGCGTCCGTCCGAGAGTGTGACATTTGGTTGACCATCATTAGATCCTGTTGCGAAGTATTTCCAGTTGAAGGCACACCCTGCAGGCTGTCAAGGAAGCTGCAACGGTATGCTCGTATTTCGTCAAGCGGTGGGGCCACACCTTGTCGGTAAGGATGGAGCCGCAATAGCGGGCGATGGAGCAAGGCAAGAGGCATAACCGCGGCGTATGCTTCAAATGCGACATCTTACCACGTTCTGGCGGTGGCGTGTCAGATGAGGGTCCGGTTTCTTTGCTCACCAGAGCAGCCATCAGATCCAACTTACAGACGAGCAGTTAGACTGCGTGAGAGCTCTGCAGCGGATATTGTCAGCATGGCGTGGTGTTCAAAGGGTGCATGTCAGCTTCCTTCGACTAGGAATCCCTGTGGAGGCTGGCAGCTTTGCCGCGGGTAAAAGGATCGCAATGGGCGTAATCTTCGAGCTTCCCATGACAATGTCTACATCCCAGCCTCATGCTCGTATAGTCTTTCCGGGCTGGCGGCAGGTGCCTGTAGTTTGTGGTTATTTTCGATAAGCATCCTGGCAAACAAGATCGGCCCGAGTCACTGCCGATAAGCGTCCACCACTCAAAGGCCTGTTCGGTCCACCTTTCCAGATGAAATACATTGGATTGGGCTCAGATCAGCTCAGAAAGCGGTGTCGAGAATCTATTTGATCCTCTTGGACACGAAGACCATTGTTGGCGCAGTGGCAGTTGTTGATGCACACCGCGGCATTGCAGCATAGGACACCGACCACGACATGCCACAATGCCTCCGCAAAAGCAGAAGACCCTTTCCTCGAGGGCTAGTGACAGCTGCAACCGGTCAGATCGTGCACAACCTGCAGTGACGTTGGCCTCCATATGCACCAAGTGGAGAGAGCAAAAGCTTGGGTGGTCAGGTGCCAGTCATCCAAGGCTTGATATTCGCTGATGGGCTGAGCATCGAGGTAGTCTGTCCGACACAATGGCGAAGCATGGCGACACAGCTGTCATAGCTGGACCTGCAACCAGCGTACAGCTAATATACTTTGCCCGTGCAGCCTCGCATTGCACACAGCATGCTTTCGAGAGAATGGCGGGACGCACAATGCTCGTGGCGGAGTGGCCTTGTCAGATCCAGAACTTCCAGCAGCAGTCTCGCGGTTGACAACTAGACGCTGTTGGATACTCGGTGGCTGATGCTGACCTCTGCCTCCTCGAGTGACATCCAGGCATGTCGGCGAGATGTCCGAGGTATTGCTCTGTCTCCTGTCTGGACGTCAAGAGATCGCACATTGGCGTCGATATTTGCGTCTTGGACTCTCACGAATGAGTCCAGGAAGGGCTGAGATGGCTTCCGGTCGGTCGGAGATGGCGGTGGTTCGTGTCGAAGGCGGCGAGAGGGACGAGAGGGACGAGCGGGAGAGGCAGCTACGGCGCTCTAAAAGTCGCCATGACTGATATCTGCTACGGTCGGCCAAACGATACATGAGTACTTTCCCTGCAGGCGATCCGAGACAGACGGAAAGTCTTCCGTGGTTCACAAAGATCCAGAAGAGTCAATTCGACACAAAAGAAGTCGATATCAATACGAGGAGGTAGACTACGTGGACCTCAGGGATAATCGAAATTTTGCTGCTCGAAAACTGCAAGGGTTCTCCAAAGCCAATGCCGGCTGCACCGATGACCTCAAAGTACCAACATGCTTCCATTCATTACTGATCGATATAAATTCTAGACACTTTCTCCACCAGAGTGGCTGGAGATCAGGCTCTGCAAGACGTTTCTTACACCACTCCGACTGTTCCAACACCTGCATCAAACCGTGACCAGAAGAAAGGAAAAGGCGTGTACGAGCAAACGATGGTCGATCCGGAAGAGCTGTCTGCTGCGCAATGTGAGCCATCAGTCCGATTCTACGACAACGTGAGAAGGATCAAGCGCACGTACCCCAGAACTTCGTCTCGCTTTCACCAGACAAAGGCGTTCAAAGGATATAGCAAAAATCCTTCGCCCCACAATCGTTGAACCCATCTTTGTTGCAATACGGCAGCTGCGGATAGCCTCCAATACAATCCCCGAGCTGGACACGACATCTGCCCGTCTGCGGCAACGGGAACTTTCCCGCACATGCGTGATCTTGGCACCTATACCGGAACAGCGAAAAAGCGTCAGTGATGGCGGCTCGGATGGGGCATAGCGGGGCAGGGCCAGGACCGCGAGAGGACGTGCAGCTGTTCTGACCGCGAGAGTGTTTTCTTACCATGTATTACACTTGTGGTCTTTGTCCGGATTTCCTGTAATGGGGCTTCGGCAGATCGGGGTGTTGTTGAGGTCTCTGCAGATGCAGAGGCTGAGGATGCCGCAGGCCGATCCGGATGCGAGGAGGAGCGACAGGGTGACCAAAGATTGAAGCATTGTGGTGGTGGAATAGCACGGCGGGCTTGTGTTGGGTGAGAAGGTGTAGATGGGTGATGATAGGTCTCCGTGCGTGCAGGATAATTCGCAGATGGTGTCTTGCGGCCGAATGTGGAGGGAGGAAGAGCGAGATGGTGGAATACATGTCATACTTAAAGCTCCATGCGGTGCCGCCAGAGTAGTCCGTGCCCTGATGTGAACGGACGAGCTACGACCACCTTGAAGTTAGAACGCCTCATTGCCATCACATGCTCATTCTCGCTGCGACCTGTCAGCATGCTCGTAGATACAGAGTTCAGACTGAGTCCGGGTGCTCGTGTGATCAGTGCTCGTCGGGCGTGTATCGGACCATATATCCACGACGCTTTGACATGCGTGGGATCAACGGCCGGCCGATGGATAGAGAGGAGCTGAGCGCAGTATCAGCAGCTGGCACGCGAACCCGAACCAACAAGAAACGAAAGGCCGACGTAACGAGATCCTCAACTCACCTCCTTCGAGACGACAATCATCCTCCGCACTCATCCTCCGCATCACAGCTGTTGTCGAGTTCGTCGCACCAGGGAAGTCCCTTGTGGCCGCCTTCGCACATTCCATCGTTGCACCGACACTTGTTGCCATTTTTGTGCGTTCCCGAACAGGCGCGGTCAAAACACCAGCCGTCGCACAGATGATCCTTCAGTCCGGTGATGCGAGAGCGGCAGTAGGGCAGAGCTTTATCGTCAAAGCAGATGCACACGCTTCCGAGGCCGCATGCCGAGGAGGATGCAAGGAAGAGCGACAAGATGAGGAAAGGTTCGAGACGCATTGTGGTGGGAGGAGATGGTAGGGTTGGGTCGATGGAAGACGATATGCTGATCTGTGCTGAAAAGTAGAAAATTTGGAGAAACAGAGTTAGGTGGGATGTTGGGCTATAAGAATACCGCTCGTTGATCAAGGCCATTCCAAAAAACGCCAGAGATGTCCATGCTCTTGTGAGTAGGCGAGCTAGACTCCTCACTGCTGGTCCTTGTTGTGTTCCTGCATCGAAGCATTTGGGTCCGGTGCCTGGACTGTGTGATCCAGGCTCCCAAAAAATTGCAATGCAAAACCTCATAATCCTATCCCCGTTCGACGGCCGTTTTACAGGGTCAGCCCAGGGAGATCCACAAGTGAAAGTTCTTGAAGACAGGGCGAACGCATCACGACTTGCTGTGATGAAGCAAAATGATCGGCATCAGATTAACACTCCGGCCGGCAAATCGTACCAGTCCTACCAGCAGCCGTCTAACGCCGACTTGAAAGTAGGTAGGCAGGCAGACCTGGTCTCTTGCATGTTGCCGACATGATGTTGCTCTCAAGAACGTCTTCCTCGTTGATGAATGGCTCGCACATCCAGCCGATCGTCCGACTCTGAGGTGTCAAGAAAGAACAGTATCGCGTGGCTCGCAAATAATGCAGATCGAGCAAGCATTTCAGAAAAAGTTGATGGCCATCATCTCTTCGACTTGAGTCTTTGGTTTTGAGGAGGAAGAAGGGTGAAGTCGTTTGGGGGCGGTAGAACTACGGACACCCAAATCGATCAAAAACTCAAAAACCACCGCTAGCGTCCTGTCCTGTCGCAAGCTCCACATCTCTACCTCATCACCGTCCACCAACAACCTCCACCACCCCATCTCACCCACCACACACACCCACCGCCCACAATGCCTCAAGCCCAACCCGAACTCAAAAAGGTACGGCCTCCTCCCCTTCCAAAGTCACGCGCCGCCAATCCCTCCCTCCCCTCCCAGCATGCGCGCCGAAAACAGAAAAACTTCCCCCGCCCAAATCAAAAAGCTGACGACCTACGAATCTAAGTACCTCGACAAACGCGTCGAAGTCCAACTCAACGGCTCCCGAAAAGTCATGGGCACTCTCCGCGGTTACGACGTGAGTCCCTCCATCCCTCCCTGCATCCCTCTGCCTCTACCTTACACCCCTCCACCGCATGCTCCTCCACCTCCACCTCCCACCTCCCCCTCCACCACCACACGCATGCTTCACGCACTCACTAACCCTCCCTCTCTCCCTCCCTCCAGGTCTTCCTGAACATCGTCCTCGACGAAGCCACCGAGTCGAAACCCAACGCGGAAAAAGTGCGGTTGGGAATGTGCGTCATTCGAGGGAATTCGGTCGTCATGATGGAGGCGTTGGATCGGATTGGAGGAGGAGGAGGAGGGGGAGGTAGTGGGGGGGATTATCGTGGGGGGAGGGATTGAGATGGAGGGGAGGAAGAGCGGTAGGGAGTATGGGATATGCGTTTTCGGAGGGTGTGAGGAGGAGGGTGTGAGGAGGAGGTGTGAGGAGGAGGTGCGGAATGGAATGGAATGGAATGGAGTGGAGGGATGGTAGGAGTGAAGGAGGGAAATAGAGGATAACGGAGGACATTCACGCGCACGAGGAGGAGTGAACCC
>AFIV01000519.1:0-45893 GCA_000223765.2 Zymoseptoria ardabiliae STIR04_1.1.2 | reverse complement strand
CCCGACCTAGCGCGGGGTCTACTTCGAAGTAACGAGTAACGCCGGTAAAGATCCGGCTTATTATCTCCTATAGCGAGAGCTTTACCGAGAGCGGTAGCGTAATATAATAATAGTATTTCTCGCCGCGTTATATAGCCCTTATACTAAGGTTTAGTAGCTCCGCCGTTATATAGTCGATAAATATATACTCCTTACCGCTCTACTAGTTAGTATAATACTTACGCTCTATAGGACGTAGAGCGCGGAGTAATACTACCTTACGCTTCTTAAAGTCGGCTTCTAAGGGTACTTAAGCCTACTACTATAGGAGGTAATAAATAGACTCCTTACGCTCTACTTTCGTATATCTAGCGGCGTCGACGAGCTATCGCTTAAATATACTAATAATATACTACTAGTAGAGCTATATACGCTCTATCGCCGGTCGACCGACTATAGACGATAGGAACGCTACGGTATAATCGCTAATCTTTATACTAACGCTAGGGATACTATATAATACCTACTCGTTAATAAACTTCTATATACGCTAGAACGAGGGGTCGTCTTCCTCGAGGTACTAGTATATATATATAGGGAACGTTTTGCCGGTATTTATAATACCGGTAATAATAGTAAGTAGTAGACGGTTACGGTTAGTATCGAATATAGCGTCTATCTATTAGAGGCTAGTACCTAAGGCTATATCGGCTATACCGATACCTAGGCTAACGCCTAACGCACCAACGCCGGTTTAGAAATCTACTAGGCCGAATCGGGAATAAGGTTCCTTTCGGCTAAGTAGAAGGCTACGCATATACTAAGCGACGCTACGCGTACGTATAGCTTATACTCGACGTTTTACTATTCTAGATAGATCTTCTTTTCGGTAGCTTTAGAATTTTATATATTCGGGTCTAGACCTTTATAAACAACTCCGGTTTAGACCCTTATACTATCTCGATAATAAAGCTAGAGGTATATTTACGCGCAAAACGGATCTATTCTAGATAGGTAAATATTAGCTAATCTAGTACTAAACTAACTACTTAGCCCGAGACTAGATACTTCGTCTTTATATAGCGTAGTAATACGACTACGTCGTATTTACTATAGATAACTAGTAACGCCTTAAAGTAGCTCTTAGTCGTCGACGAGACTCGGTTTATTAACTAAACGGTCGTAGCTCTAAGGTTACGACGTATATTACGGAACTCTTAAGGAGCTATAGGTCGAAGTCCGTCTTCCTTAATAATAGTAGCTATTTAACGACTCGAGATACTAGCCTTTATAAGAGTATAGGAACGGTTAATAACCTTATTATAATTCGGACGATACTTATTATATTTAGCCTTATAAGTCTATAGATTTACCGGTACGTAGTTATACTCGTTAATTATTCCTAGTAGTCTAATAATCTACCGGTTAGTTCTCGAGTTATATTATATATTAAATATACTTCCTATATAGCCTATACGAGCGTCGGATATTAATAGCCGTATAAGTAGTCGTCCTTACTCGTTACGGCGATTCCTATCTTTATCCGAGAGCCTACGCTTATTAGCGGTTTCCTAGCCTACGTACTTATACTATAATCGAGTCCTTAGGGGGGCCTTTATACTACCCTTATCGGTATAGCGAGTAACGATGTTCTAGCTATAAGCGAATACCTAGTTTTATATACGTTTTATACTAAGTTCTCGGGTCTTAAACTCCTTATTATTATACGGCTATACTAGATAAGAGTAAGGAAACTAAGTAATAGCCTACCTTATCGAGCGAATATTAGCGTCTTCTATATATAGTAGCGGCTACTAGCTAGTTCTTTCTAAGACATCGTCGTCGTCGGGTAGTCTAAGGGTATTAGATATAGCGAATCGATTAGGAACGGTCTTAAGGTACGTAGAAGTAAGGTAGTAGACTAGTAGATAATTAGGTAATTATTATAGAAAGAGGAAGATTTCGCGTAGGAGGGCGGTAAAGGACGTAACGTTACCGGGGTAATTTTAGCTAATAAGAGCGTCGTATTTACTACGGGAAGGGCGGGACCGTCTTAGTTATTAGGGTCTACTCCCGGCGACTGTCTAATCTCGCTACTTATAGGTTACGGGTTACGGGTTGTCCGGATCGGCTTTAGAACTTTAGCCGTCTAGGGGGTTCGAAATTCGAGTAAGCGCATACGCTAATTAGTGCATACTATATAGCAATGTTTACGCGTAGCGTGCTAGCTACTACGCGCACTACTTTCCGACACGGCCGACGATACAACAGCTGTGCACCTTATCCTTCCTTTGTCGGTTGTAAATTGTAGTAGCCGGAAGCGATGCGAGCGTAGGGAAGTTAATCGCGTAGCGAACGAGATCGAGCGGACAAACGCACGAGCGGACAAACGTACGACTTATAAGCAGCGAAGCGACGTAAGTACAACAGCTTTGTTCGCTGTTGCAGAGGACACTCCGACAAACTGCGCCCCATACCCCTACCTTAATAGGAATGCCCTGAGTGCAAGGCCTCACTCGCTTGCTAGTCCGCTTTCCCTCGCTTTACCTAATTGTGCTGTCATCCGTGCCCGTTACTACTACACTACTCGTACGCAGCTGATGAGAGTCCGGCCTATTGCATATTGTTTCTGCATGCAAGTGCAGGCATTTTGCCACGTGCAAAAGACCATGCATAGTTTCAGGTAGAAGCAAGAGGTAGGTCCACCTACACTCTTCCGAAGGGCAAGTTACGTTCAGTAAGTAAGTATCACGCCATTGACTGCATTTCAGTGCAAAAGGGAGCTGAAGTTACGGCCGGACGGACCGGTCAAATGCATATCTAGCAAGCTCGCCTGCGGAACGCTGTACTATATTCAAAGTGCGATCGCAGGATCAGATGGAGAAGAGCGGCGTTACAAGGGTTGTTTGCTATCGACTGCTGACATGTTTCATCAGTGCTGTCAATACCTCTCCCGCCGTGTGTCCGAAGAACGACGTGACCTTAAGCTTAGGGTCAGGGTTCTGGTTTTGCAAGCAGAACCTTGATGGATAATGACCTCTTTCTTTGAACTTCATGATCCGCCTGGCCCTCCTATGGCCTACATCCTAGCCCCATCCGACCCTGGAAAAGAACTACGGCACCAAGATGGCGCGGCCACGGACCTTGCCAGCTGAAAGGTCGTCGATCGCTTGCTGGAAATCATCGAGCTTGTACTTGCTCGTGTGGAGAACGACTTTGCCTTGAGCGGCCAGGACCATCAACTCCGCGAGATCGTTGTAGCTGCCAACAAGATTGCCAATAAAGTTGATCTCGGTCGAGATGATGTCGATGGTCGGGATGTTCAAGTTCTCGCCATAGCCGACAACGTAATAGTTGCCCGCTCGGCGGAGCATCTTCACTCCAGTCGCCGTCGAACCGCCTTCAGCAACGAAGTCAATCACTGCTTCGGCTCCTTTGCCTCCGGTCAAGTCCTGCACTTCCTTCACGAAGCTTCCATCCTCCTTGGACTGGATGACGTGGTCGGCTCCCAGCTTCTTGGCCAGCGCCAGAGCATCCGGATTCTGATCAATGACCACGAGTGTCGCTCCCGAGATGGCCTTCATGACCTGAATACCGATGTGTCCTAGGCCGCCAGCCCCGATCATGACCACCACCTCACCAGGTCGCAGGACTCGCGCAGCTTTGGCAACGGCGTGATAGGCTGTTAAGCCAGCATCAGCCAAGGCAGCAACGTCGGCTGGCTCAAGTTTTGGGTCCAGCTTGATCACGCTGCGAGCCGTAGTCTTCAGATACTCCGCATAGCCTGATGTACTGGTCAATTGATTGCCTGCAGAAGCTGAAAATGGGGTGATGCAAACCTCCATCCGAATCGATTCCAGGAAAAGCACTCGCCTCGCAGTGCACATCATCACCGAAACGACATGCTCGACAGAGTCCACAAGTGACGAGAGGGTGCAAGATCACTGCATCACCAACTTCCAGGCCACTCACTGCGTCGCCGATTTCGTGAATCCAACCAGCGTTCTCATGTCCGATGGTGTACGGCAACTTCACGCCAGACTTCTCCGCCCATTGGCCTTCGAGGATGTGGAGATCAGTTCTGCAGACGCCTGCAGCTCCGATTTTGACAATGACATCCAAAGGCGATGTGATCTTCGGCTGCTCGGCTTCCTCGAGCTTCAGGTCCTGGTGATATCCAACAACGTCTGTATCGATCAGTCAAAACCAAGCTACTATCTACATGCGGCGGCCCGACTTACGCACGACCTTCATGATTTGCTTCTAGCAATCTCAATGCTGTTGTCCTTAACGTTTTCGCAGCTGCAATACTTTGTTCAAAAACAGTCTTTGTTCAAGGAGAGCTGCTTGGAGATCAGCAAACTTTTGACGACCAACAGAACCGGCAACTTCAATCTTGACTCCGCGGGATCTGTATCTTTTGAGCAGGCTGTCGAAAGACTACCGACCGGACCTTATACTCTCCTCTCAAACGATTCATAACCGCCTAGCCTGCGCTTCCTCGGGGAAACGGAATGAAGCTTGCACAACCCCGCAAGAGCTAAGATTCGCAGCCCAGACCGCACCAGTCTGCACTCTTATGGTCGTCTGGTGAACAATGCAAGAGCGAGCTTCCATTGCACCATGTCGGTGCGTGAAATCTAAACGCGGCAGCGTAAAGCCGCCCCAGTAGCATGACGCTACAGCCGGTCGACGATAACAGCGTCTGCCTCTTCACCTCTCGCGTTGGGCCACATACACGAGTTATGTTCCGGGATTGGAGAGAAGCTCTGTGCCAGATCCATCGACATCACTTTTAGCGCGGACAGTGAAAGAGCCTTTGCGCTGCGTCGTCTCGACTGGATTTCCTTGACCACGGAGGCACCGTAACCAAGGACCAACATCAACAGTCTTCGAGTAGAACAATGGTAGAACAATGGATCGTATGATCGGAAGATCTATCACGATAGTGTCGGTGAGCTGGCCGGACTCTCTGCTGTTTTTCCTCTCATCTTGTTGTGCTCAATGTCAACTGCGACACTACTGGAACTGACTGAGAGTGAACAACGCAACAAAGATGGCTGCGAGCTGACGAACCATTCACAATGCATTATTTGGGCGAACCTGTTCGACTCCTATGCGACACCTCGATAAATTGTGTTCACAAAGGGTCGTCACCTCGACACACTGTCTCGACACAGCACACGACACAATGCCATTCACGATACCACGTTACCATGGCCGCAGAAATCATGTTGCTCCCTTTTATACCCATCATCACTCCCGAGACGATCATCCACATTCTCGCTTCCTTCCACAACCTCTCCAAAGTCCTCAAACACAAGATGCCTACAGCAACCCTCCGACCGCCATGGCTTTGCCAGATCTGCTTCGACATGCAAGACTCCATGCCAGTTGAGGTGGCCGACGACCGCATTTGCGAAGACTGTTTCGAAAGCGGGATGAAGACCCAGTTCCAAGACGCGTTGGCCAACCAAGCCAATTACCCCGTCAAGTGGGGAGGCACTCCACTCAACATCGAAGATTACAAGCGTTTCTTCGCCCCTGAGTTCATGAGACAGTACGCTATAAAGGTCAAGGAATACGCGGTGCCGATCAAAATGCGAATCTACTGCACGCAGCAGATTGTCGCCATTCCGGACAAGAACGATGCTCACCCGACCGAAGAGACCTGCGGCACTTTCCTGGGTAGCACACTCGACCATGCCAACGAACAAAAAGTCAAGTGTTCCAAGTGTCACGCCGACACAGAGATCAACATCCTTACAAATGACGCCGACCAGGCTCTCCTCGAAGGACAGGTCATCGGCAAGGACTATCAGCTGTGTCCCGGCGACAACTGCGGGGCTAGGATATTTCTTGCGGCAGGCTGCAACGAGGTTGAATGCGAGCTGTGCGGCACGACTCTCTGCTATATCTGCGGCGCGGTGCCAGAACGCGGTCACTGGAACGTCGGAAGTTGCCCTCGTTTTGGCCAGAAAGACTCTGCCAGGGCGATCTTCGACGACGAGGATGGTGCCGAAGGCGAGGAAGACGATGAAGATGAGGGAGTTGAAGAGGCCTTCCCCACTACAGCGCGCATGCGCGGTGCTCACAGCTTCGACTTACATCCTATTGTCGAGGAAGGCATCTTCTCCACGGCTGTCGGCCGCCTTCTCATCGCGGACAGACAACGACTCCGCACCATTCTACAACCAACACATGGCGGCCAATTCGCCGCGCCTACGGATGTAGTGAGCATGGTCGAAGCTCTGCGAGTATCACTGGACATGTACATTGCTCACTTGGTGCCCGCAGGCACTTTTCATGCGCTGCTAGACGGTCCCATTGGTCAGAACCAGTCGTTACGAGATTCCGAGTTTCTCGTGCGGCAACACAATGAGATCGGACGTCTCGCGATCGAGCTTGCCGTGGAAGGCTTTCGTCCATATCCCGGACTTGCTAATCTCGCCCTGACTCACTACGCCGCGTGGTCGGGCAGGCATAGGATCGAAGAACGTGCTATGGAACTGTCCCGAATCGAGTCGGCCTCGATCGAACAGTCAGTGGAGAACCGTCTGGTGAGGGCGGATCTTCGTCTCCTGCACGCTGTCCACCGTCGATGGCATGCTTCGCCCATGGGAGGCATGGCCATGGAAGCAGCTCACCAGCTGAACCTCTGGCTTCTGACCGAAATCGATGTCTATGTCGATCACCTCTACGAGCAGGACATCCTGCTTGGGCGACCTCCGCTCTGGGCTCGTCGTGAGGAGAGCAATAGCCGGGCTCAGATTCATCACGAGTTCCACCTGATGCGCCAGTCTCCCGCTGTCGTTGCTGCCTTCCCGGAGTTGTCGCTCATCGTCGCTTCGTACGACTTGGCTTGGAATGGATCGTACGAGGAATTGCGACAGCTGTACCCGCGGAATTTGTGATTCTCGGTGGGCATGTTGAGAATGAAAGAGCGTGGCGTTTTTGGGTATCCCTGGGCACTGCGTTAGACGGGCGTTCTGGGAAATAGATCCGTGACATAGGCTAATTGGGAACGTCGGGCATTCTGTGACAGTTTCAGTACCAGCATAGAGTAGTACGAAGAGTGAAAGCAATGGCATATCATCTCAATTAATCGCATGCGTTGATCTACTTCATATTTCCATGCGCCTTGTCTTCCGCCATGGCTTACACGGCCATGATCGCTGTCCACAACCTGGTGCTCCTGCTTCTCAGGAGTTATTAGTATCCACGTTGATCATCTCTTTGACCAGGACTTCCAGCTTCGGAACAGAAACCCGGCGCTCTGCGATCGCCGTGATCGACAACTCGCCCGAGCTAATGTTGTCCACGCTCGTCGAATGACAAGCCGCCAAATGTTGGTGACACTTTTCCGAAGATGTCGACCATTATCCGATCTTGACATGTGTTGTAGGATGCATCGTTTGAGGCTCTGCGGCAGCGAAAACCACCGGATGTGTGTCGTCGTGTAGAACCAGAGATAGATCGTTTGCAATCCCGAATCAGTGGAGGACGTTGTCGTCAGTAGCAGGGAGCCGGAGAGACAATCAAAGGAACGATGTTGCTCTGGGTTCCTCAGTGCCTGAGGCAAGTCTTGCTTAGTCATTAGTTCGGTGCTTCGGCTCCATGTTCCAGGTTGGGCTCTCTTCCTTCTTCTTGTTCCCATCAGACAACTATCAATCACGTATCGGGCAATAGACGCAGTAATTGCGATCATGCTAAAAGTCAGAGGCTCTGTGCGTTGGTCTCGCACAGCGGAGCTGTGACAGACTCAAAGGCTACGCTATCACAATCGCAGGGCGAGTGCTTCGCAGCAGGCCGATCGATCAGTGTTCCGACCTGGGACCCAGCCGGCGTGCACGGTCCCCTGTGGTTGCGACTTGCGAGGGCAGCTTCCTCATCGTGGTCTGGGAAGGCCGGTCAACTTTCCCGGAGCCTTGATTGCGTGTCAGATGCTGTACTGCATCCGACATTTACCGGACACAGCCTGTCCGTGGGGGGATCGCAGTCTGCAGAAAGTGGCGCGCATCACTCTGCTCTACTCACAGTTGCACCACTTTCTGTCATCTTCTCGTGTCACAAGAAGTTTGACTTCCAGCATTCGAAAATACCGCAGGCGGCCATGGCTACCCACAAGAGATTTTACGAATCGCTACCGCAGCTGCTACGACGCCGAACAGGTCAAGCGATATTGTCACTACTCTCTCTGATCCTCGGCGTGTTTGCGGGCGTCGCTGCTGTTCGGTTTCTATCGTCACTCAAGTCCAGACCCGCTGGCGCACAAGGTCTCGGGACCTTTGAGCATGGCTTTGCGACCGAGCAGATTTGTATTGACTCATTCTACTGTTGCGACATGACCATGTGCTGACCGAGTCCTGCAGTACCCAACGACAAGTATCAGATCGAACAGCGACGTTTTTCAGGCGACGTAGACTGGCTACCGAGCGGCGAGGAGGTGATGAACTTGCCTCCGTCAGAGCCGGCTTACGTAGGAGATCCCACTCCTGCTATCGACAAGGCTTGGGACGACCTTGTTGGCCACAGATATTGGTCCATCGCCGAAAGCGAGGCAAAGTCGCTTTGGGGTGTCAACCATGTGCAATATCGCGATCATCTGAAGGGAGGCTATACTGGAGGGTAAGCTCAATCAGAGAAGTCTAGAGCAAAGCTCTGAACCGTGCTAACGTCACTGCAGCTTCGATGTGTTCCATATGCTACACTGCCTGGTATGTCTTCTGATGGACAGAAGCGTCGAACGCTGGCTTACCATGTGCGGTAGAATATGATGAGGCAAAGGCTGTCGCCTGAATACTACACCCATATGCATGCCTACGCGGGGTTTGAGCATGATAGTGAGTCTCCAAGCCATCTCGGATATCCTTACCGTCATCTACTAATGCCTCGAAGTGCATTGCATAGAACAAATTCGGCAGCGCCTCCAGTGCTCCGCAGATTCAACGATTACGCCTGCAAAATATTTCGAGCACAAGCCGGGCTGGGGCATGTACGTCGACTCTGCACAAGTCCACACATGCAGGAACTTTCAGAACCTATGGGAATACACCGAGAAGCGATACGATGGCAGCTTGAAGGTTCCTCGGATTCAGTGGCAGTGAATGCATTGCATCATCTGTCGAGGTGTTAGAGGTGTACATGTAGCAATCACGAGTCAGTACGGTTTACACTCGTCTCTTCGCATGTCTTTGGCCATTCCACTGCGTGAATTGCGAACAGGCTCTCGAAATAACATTGTGATCAAAAAGCGGAAGAATTGATACTCAATTAATAAGGGCGGTTGCCCTTAAGCTATATAGACTAAATGAAACGGGCGAGTTATGTAATAACGACAAGCCCTTAAGTGAAACAGTGCCTAAGGCTTATAGGGTCTACGATATATATCATCTGTTTTAGATATATATTTAATATATAGGGCGTAACTAGATGTAGCTCGAAACAAAGGGACTAAACAGGGCCATTACGTTACGCACTCTATTCTATCTCTATACACATATGGGGAATAAAAAGGGGCCTCGAATCCCCTCGAGAGATAGGCTACTTAGCATTGCAATTTGATCCTATCGTTATCAAACTCCAACACTCGGCACTCCAAGGAGTATCTCTTGCGCCGGGCATCCGTTGCACGCTCGTTGAGAGTAATCACAGCACGTCCTACGCGACAAGTTAGCAATGGAACGTCCTTGGTCGGCAGTGCAATTGCTATTCGTTACCTTTCAATTGACCGTACACATCACGCTTTTTGTAACAGCTTTCGGGATCACAGTCTTCCTCGTTGGGATCACAACACTGGTCGTCGTCGTCGTTCACGCTTTTTGTAACAGCTTTCGGGATTCCTGCGTGGCATGTTAACATCCGACGATCCTTGCTCGGTAGTGCAAGTAGTATCTCTTACGCTTGGATTGAGCAATTTGAGTGAGCTCTTCCAGAGCAGTTGGATCACGTCCTACGCGAAAAGTCAGCAATGGTACGTCCTTGGTCGGCAGTGCATTTCCTTACCTGTCAATTGACCATATACGTCACGCTTTTTGTAACAGCTTTCGGGATCACAGTCTTCCTCGTTGGGATCACAGCACTGGTCGTCGTCGCCGCCTCCTGCGTGGCATGTTAACATCCGATAGTCCTCGCTCGGCAGTGCACGTAGTATCTCTCACGTTTCGTTTGAGCACTCAGAGCACGCTCCTTGGGAACAATGGCAGCGTGTTCGTTGAGAGCAGTCGTAGCACGCTCCTGGAGAGCGGTCGCAGCACGCCCTGTGTGACGGGTCAACAACGGTCTATTCTCAATGGACAGCGCGAGTAACCTCTCTTACCTTGCAAGGTATCAAGCGGAGCACTCGATACGATGGCCACGAGGCAGGCTGCTGACAGGAGTGTTGCGAATGACTTCATGGCTGCGAAGTTTTCGAGATGATTTTCGTGTAATTCCGTATGGTTGTGCGTATGCCTCGGAGCGTGTATGCTTTGGCGTTGTCCAGAAAGAAGTGCTGGAGGGTAAGCTGCGAATATATGGTCTTCGTGTTGATTTCCGATGCAATCCGGCATCGCCGGAGTCGTGAGCGTCGTCTCGTACGTAGCATGCACACAGCCCGCACACAGCCCGAGGGCTGTGAAGAAAAGCCACCCTCAACCATTTTACCGACGTATCCGATGCGTGACATTGCTTGGATCGAAAGACGTTGAGTCGGAGTCGGAACAAAGCTCATGGTAGCACCACGCGGATCTCTCCCAACGAAACAGTGTTTTTGACCCCTTGAGCTTGGCACCGTGGCACACCGACCTTTCCGAGCAAAATCAGCAAATGCGAGTTCGAGATGTTGCCGACACTGCCCGGGTCGAAACGATTCCGGAAATAGGCTTGTAGGATCCCGAGGCCAGAAGCATGGAGGAGGAGGCACAGCTTTAGTCTTCCATGTGAAGATGGCCATTTCATCTGCGGTGAAGATTCCCAGTCGCATACCTTAGGCTAGGTGAAACGCAATTCTTTCGACATTGTTGGGACTGGGAGGCTTTAGGTCGCATGGAAATTCTTCAGAGCAAACTCGTATCACTCTGCGGATGCTTACCATATGAAGGCTCCTGCATGGAAACTGCAGGTCGTAGTCCTCGGTCGACGTCCTCCTTCTCAGGTGGCATCTACAGTGGAGTGGACATCACGCAAACAGGCAGTAAGGTCATGGCAACTGAGCGAATGGAAGCGTCAGGTCCGTGCAGAACAGTGTATGAATGGCACACTGTGGTTCCGCTGGGGCCTGCTGCTTGTCGTGCATATGGATGACCTCTGCATACCCAACGCCGGAACAGCTTATGGTGGCGACAGGGAAAGCTCAAGGCAATGCTGGAACCACTCGAGATGACAGTGGCGATGATCGGAGGGACCGGAGCTGATGCTCATGGTTGTGGTGACCATGGTTTGGCACTCCAGGGAGGTGAGGTCGAATACCAAGGATCGCCTGCAATCTCGTAAACCACTAGGCAATACGAACTCATCTCGATCCGATCGTGCGATTCTGCGATACGTTACTTGTCCAGCGACAGACAACATATGTATTAACAACTGAACTCCATCAACCGGCAATGGAATTCTCTAGACGGCTGTCGCCATTCTCCTCGGCTCACATTGGCACAGAAGTGTCGGCGTCACCCTCAAGGAGCAGACAATGATTCTTCCTGCCCTGGTACCCATGCTTCCAGGTGCAGGGTGCGGGATTGCACGGATATACATGTATTTCGCGCCCTACATTGCGAGATTTACCTGGTCTCCCTGGTCCGAGCCACCATGACGTGTCACTTATCGGAAAGACGGGATCTCCTCATCGCACGCAAGCAAGTCGAAGCGTACTCGTGAGATCTGCCCACGTATCCCACCCACGTGTACTGAACTAGAGACCACTGCAAGATTCATCAAACCTATCCGGACGACCAATCAGCATAAGGATGGACTTCTTGAAGTCAAAAAATCCGCAAAATTCATCGCCGGCATACTCTGCAATCGCACAACAGGAAGCTGGCGAGTGGAAAGAATACAGCTCCGCTACAAGCGGTAGTGAAGACGGGTATCCCGAAAAGCCGACTGAGACTGTGAACGGGCTCCTGATAGTCCTCTCACTCATCATTGGACTCGCTCTCGGTGTGGGCCTCGAGACATATCAATCTTCATCATTTTCAGTCGCAATTCCCGCCAGCTTCGGATCCTACGCAACGGGCTATGCCACGGAGAAGCTTTGTATGTGAACGGAAACGACACATATCGAAAGCAGCGTCTAACACTACAACAGTGCCGACCGAACTTATTGACCTCGAGGTACGAAAGTTCGGCGGCAATCCCTTTTTCTTGCCCAATGGAACCGAGGTCGTGCAGCTTGATCCGAGAGTGCCAACCTATGTTGGTGAACCTTCTCCCGCTCTGGATGATGCTTGGGAGTATCTCATTGAGGCTCGATATTTCAAGATAAGCGAGGTCGAAGCGAAGGCACTTTGGGGGTCCCAGTACATGGACTACATCCTCCACGATCACGATGGCAATGTTGGTGGATTCCTTGGAGGGCAAGTCAACGGATTTCTCGAGCCTTTGGGAGGCGCTGCTGACAAATTTCCAGATTCGACGTGTTCCACTCTCTGCACTGTCTGAACGAATTACGCAAAAAGCTCAGTAATTCAAATAATTACTACACGAAACTCCGAGGAAAACTCCACGACCAGCACTGTATCAATCACCTCCGCCAGGTGCTACAGTGCTCCAGTGTGGCGAGCATCATTCCGTCACTTTACAGACCGACGCTCGACATCCAGTACAGTGACGCTGGTCAACCACATGTGTGCCGAGATATTGGAGCCATTCACAACTACACTCGCAAGAGAGTTGCTGATTCGGGCGCATCCGTAATGGAATGGCGAAACATTGTCTATTGATGGAGCTTGCGGGTGCGCGGTTCTGCGGGCTTGCAATACTACGTTAGTGAGTGAGTCAATGACATGGCCATTCGTACGTGCAACGTTCGTGCTCTTTGTTATATTGACTTGCGAGTAGGGCCGAGGAGTCCACTTGGTCCTGCGAATGTTTGCTCATCTACGCTCTACATCTTTGGTTCAGCATGAGCGATCGTTTGAGCGACACACCCTTCCAAAGCACTCAACACTGGTCACTCAAACGTTCGTCCAATGAATCGTGGCAAAAGGGGAAGTTCTTGCGTACTCTCTATGCCTCCCGCAAGAGAGACAGTGTCTTGGTGACCCAGCATGCCAACTCAGGGGCTGTAAGCCAACGGTCTCGACCGAGCACTTCCTCCGAGACATGGTTCCACAGGTACGTCCTATATAAGCTATCTCTGATCACACTTGTGTGATTTTCTTTTGACCTTCCAGGTCCTCTCCTTCAGACGTTCGCATATATACACAGTTTCGAAGAATACCTATACAAGCCACATCAAACACACCCTATACTCTAGCGCATGCTCGGGACGCCTCGACAACCCATCCCCGACGGTATAGTCTGTACCAGAAGAACGATTCACAGAGCTGCACACACAAAGCCTCGTTTGGATCTCCATGGTTTCGAGCGTTTGCCCTGTCCTGGACGAACAAAGACTCACAATGACTTTGTCGATCTCTCTCAGCATTCATCGGGATCACTGGCCGGAAAGCTATTGTTTCAAGATCAAAGAACCTTTGTGCCAGCGACACATTGTCCTTCTCAATGCTCACGATGCCTATATATCGCCCGTTGGACCTATTCGGTGTGTTCTGAACTCAAAGTATCTCAGCACAACATCTCCAAGTATGCCGAAAGAAACAAAACCGTCGAGTAAGCAGCATCGCTTCGATCCTCTGGCTAGACCAGAGGTCCCGACCTTTACCTGCGTCTCCTGCATGGACAAATCCACAGCACACCGCGTCATGGTCATCCAAGACTCAATGTGCGAAAAGTGCTTCACTGACAACATGATTCCTCAGTTCCACCTCGCCCTCGCAAACGAAGTCAACGCTCCCGTCCGCTACGGTGGCGTTGAGCTGGCTATCGATCCGTACGTTAAGTACTTCACCGAGGACTTCCTTCTCTCCTGGCGAGAGGCAACTGTTGAGCGTCAAGTGCTCGAGCCTAATCGCCTCTATTGCGCTGGCGCAGTAGTGGATGATGACGAACCGTGCAACAAGTTCCTCGGCGACAAGAGTCTTCATGAGTCGACCCTGCCATGCCCGCGATGCGGATCGTTGACCTGCGGTGAGTGTAGGGACAAGGTCATATCTGATCCTCACACTTGCTCCCACTCGGACCCAGATGTTGCTCCGACCATTCCAGGGTTGACCCTCGGAGTCGACTATCAACGCTGTCCGAACTGCAGGAAACCCATCGAACTCCGAGAAGGGTGCAACCACATGAGCTGTACCTGCCTTGCGCACTTCTGTTTTCTCTGTGGCCAGCTAGGTCTGCCTTCAGATTTGGATATTGTCCAACCTGCACATCTCGCACAAGCGGGAGATCAGACCACGGGGAGGGTATCACACTGGGGCGGGAATAGTTGTCCGCTGTACGGTCGCATCAACCAGGAGGGAGAGCTCATCTTCGACCGTCCGCCACCGGAGGGACCGGACGAGTTGGAACGTCTCTGGTTGTTCACAAGAATGCTCGACATGATGTATGACCGAGTCGAAAATTTGCCCGAAATTCAGGCGGCTCCAGATCCCAACGCTGCGGTTGAAGCAATGCTTGACCTGGTCCTCCCGAACTTGCACGAAGCAATCATTCAGACACGCACAGGACTTGTGATGCTGAATCATATGACCGCCATGGACGCTGTGGAGAGGGAGTATCGAATGCATCTGAACGCTTGCCAACGAAATGGCGCAGAGCCACTCGATTGGTTGCAAGCTGTCGCCGATGTTGCCAATTTACTCCTGAACTGCGACAGTGTGTACGTAAGGAATTTGATCGACGTGCATGGGCTGCGTATCGGAGAGGAGTACTGGGCACCCCTACTACCGGAGGTTCTACGAGCTCTGGAGGGAATGGTGCATCGGATCGGTCCCAGAGGATTTGCACTTTTTCCCTTTCTGCAGACGGTCATCGCAGGGTTCCGGCTGGCCGCCCAGGGAGACTACACTGGACTTGTCGCTTTACCTGATCTGGGTGATCGGGCGAACTTGCAAGCTCAGCGTGATGCTCTCGACGAGGAGGACCGATTGCAGCTGACCCACCCTGGGGGTGACCGGTACCCAGGTCCCGGAGTACCGTAGTTGGGCTTCCTGCAATTCATATCCGAGGACAGTCATCTCAATGTAAAGTCAGTGGACCTGAAAGCTCTGCCTGTATCGTTTCTCTATTTCTCCATCCCTGCTCCTGAATCTCATCCACTTCCTTTCCCTGGGCGTGACTCTTCGACCGTGTTCTTTTGAACCAGCACCACTGATACACGATATGTTCTAGCGCACAATCAGTATACGTCAACACGATGGCCGCAGCCATCCGAACAGGATTCTCCGCGCAACTTCGACGTCTTGCCGAGACGTGCATGCACAAAGCTGGCTTTGGTCGCTTTGTCACATCGATATCCAATGGAGACCCAACCCTGTGCTTTGTCCGTTGCACCCAAGGCTCACGATGACTTGTCCTTGACTGTTCGTCCTTTGTGATCGATTATCTCGATACCAATGCTCCGAAATGACATGGCCTTGTTGCCGCATGCCATTGTAGCGTCCCTGAAGCGTATATATTGTGCTTGGTCCTGTTGACGATTCGGGTACTTGCATATCCCAAACCTCCCAATCAATCCGTACACACCGAACTCCAGTCGCAAGATACTCCCCAACCAAGCACATCGCCATACAGCACTCAACGCCATGGCAACCTTCAACTGCGTCTCTTGCGAGGAAGACATCACCGGATTCCCAGTAGTCGTGGTGCAAGACTCGGTGTGCGAGGAATGCTTCGAAGGTGGTATCGTCCCGGTAAGTAAAGGGTACAAGGCTTGCAGACAAAGCCCGAGCATGTCTCTCGGGCTTTGTATGCAGGTCCGGAGTCTCCAATGATTCAATCTCCCATAAGCTTTGGCTGACTTTCTGCCTTTCGCTTTGTTAGTTATTTCACTCTGCCCTTGCCAACGAACTCGAATACCCGGTCCTGTACCGTGGAGTCGAACTTCCCATTGACCCATATGTCAACACGCATTCCAGCCAGGACTTCGTGCGCTCGTGGTTCGAAAAGACCGTCGAACGGCGCCTACTCCCGAGAGATCGTCTCTTCTGCGCTGGTCCGGGTATCGATGGTGACAGATGTAACCACTTCTTAGGCAAGAAGGCTGACCATGATCCAACTGAGCCGTGTTCGAAGTGCACCTCCTTGACGTGTGCGAATTGTGATGCCCAGATCACATCTGTCTCTCATATCTGTGGAGAGACCCAGGAAACGGACTCTTTCGCAACTCAGAATCAGACTCGGGGCGTCGACTACCAGCTCTGCCCCAATTGCCAAACGCCGATTAATCTCCGGGATGGTTGCAATCACATAACCTGTCCTCCTCCATGCAATACGCACTTCTGCTATGTCTGCGGTAAGTGAAGGAAAAAGACAGGCATAGAGCATGCCTCGAAGTCTTCTCATTCCCACGGATGTCTGAGACACCTGCTGACTTCTGAACGTAGGTCTGAGGGCGCATCCAGACGACCGCCCGCGCCATTGGAGCATCAATGGCTGTCCACTGTATAATCGTGCACACCTCCCTGCTGGCCTTCCTGTCATTGACCCGCCACCTCGCGTTGACACGCGACCCGGACTATATGTGCCACCCGGAGCGTTGGAGAATCCGAGCACCAGGGTGAATCGACTATTCGAGGCAGACCGCGACCATCCCTTTGAGCGATACTGGCTTTTGCGCGGCATGGGCACTCTCGTGCACCGGCGAGTCAGAGAATTCCCATGGATCCAGGTGGCCGAGAACCCCCGTACAGCAGCGGCAGCTGTTGTCTTGGACGTCATCCCGATTCTGCAAAGCGTTGTGCTTCGGTCTCCGGAGGGAAGAGTCATGAATATGCACATGGCATCTATAAGTCGTCTGTGCGAGCTGGCTGTCCGCCTGATGTTCCGTGATGCAGCGGGGCCCGGACCTCCGAGATTTGAAACTGTTCATGCGCTGGCCATACTTCTTGATGATTCGCAGCGCATCTACGTGCGGCATCGGATCAACATGTTTGGGTGGTCGGCTGGCGAGGAGTTCTGGGAGTTGGACAATCGGTTGCTAGCAAAGATTGAGCAGGTGGAGGAAGTTGCGTCACACGTAACTCCTGAGATGTTCGCATTGTTTCCCGAACTTGTTTCAGTGCTTGCTGGATGGCGGCTGGCCGCCAGAAGAGACTTTGCCGCGCTGCGGGCTCTCGCACCACCTGCAGCAGCACCTGAAGCACTTCCAAGACCTCAGATAATTTTCGGAGCTTTCTAAACGCTCCAGAGTTATACGCATTTTTGTTTGCTCGAGTTTATATCTTACCAATGTTTGCGAAATTTCTCTGATGTCCTTTCCAGTAGATGCGCTGCTTGAGGTCAGTAGAAATGTCGCCTTGGGATGGATCATTCTCAAACACTCGACACCGACCGCGAGATATCGACGAAGACTACGACTCCCTTTAGCTGTCCTATAGTCTCCATAGGCGAGAATGTTGATAGGTGCGCCCCGGTCTTCCATTCCTCCTCTTCACTGCACGCCCTTCCACTCTCAGCGAATAAATACCTCCAGACTAACCTCATCGCCCCATCCAGGTGTCTCACCACTCTCCTTCCAAGCCTTAGCGATGTCCACTTCAAGCACGGCACTGCCAACTGCTTCTTTGACATCGACGCATCCTTTGGCCAGCGGCTTGCCGTACAGCAGTACCATCAGATCATCCTCGACAGTGCGTCCCTTCCAGCCATCGGCTCCAATCCAGAAAGCCAAGACACCGAGCGCTTTGAGCTGCACCCAGATTCGGAGGCGGCCACTGCTGTCTTCAACGTACATGTCGCAGCCACCCACAGCGGCAATGCCAGTCATCTTGCCGCGCAGACCAAGGAGAGACACGGATAGTGGAGTCTTATCATGATGAGGCAAAATAAATGTCTTCACTGGCGATGCAGTGAGGATGTCCCAGGACGCTGGCGGAAGGTCAATGGCCATGAGCGGATCATGCTTCTTCTCGCCCTTCTTCTCCGCTTGGAACTTTCGGGTCACAGGCGAAGAGAACTTGCCAGAGCGGTAGCTGGCCAGAACATACTCACCCTCTTCCGTGCCCGGAAATTGGTCCAGTGGAATGAATTCGCTCAATGTCTCCTGTTCGCTGAGGTTGAACACACCAAGGATGCCAGTGCCGGTGCGCGCGAAGCCAACGTATGTGGAAATCTTGAGCAGGTTCTGTGCGGAGTATGCGTTGTATGCGGTAGTGGCTTTGCCAACAATGTGCGGACGCAGAATAACCGTCTTGCCGCGTGTCGTGGTGGCTGAAATTTGCTGCAGCAGATCGAGGTCGTGTTCGCCCGGGGTGTCCGTGAAGTAAATAGGACCTCCAGAGACGCAACGAGCCGCTGCGTGAAAGCCGGCCCACGGATGCGACGTTTGGAACATGTCCCAATCGGGCAGTACGTTCAGATGTTGAGCTAACAAAGCATTGTGAGCGTTGCAGAATATGTGCCATGGGTGTGAGGCTGGGACTTCTGGGAAGAAATCGTCGGAGTTGCGGACAAGGAGCCGAGGCTTGTTCTTAGGGAGCTGCGAGTGGAAGATGATCTGTGGTGTTTGAGACATGCACGAGATGGCCCGTGAGGAGAGATGACGGAGATGTGCGGTGGTCCAGGCGGACTGGTACTCTTTCATCATAGCGCGGCGATCCGGGGCATGCTCCAGCATGTCGAGGAAGAACTGCGCGTCGGTCTTTACAGCGTCGACGCCGGCAGATGAGAGGAACGCATAGAAGTCGTCATACATGCGAGCCGCATCAGACGCTGCGACCACTGTGAACGAACCTTCAGCAACTCCCTTCTCTTTCTCGACGACTGCGGTCTTATAATTTTTGGCGATCCATCCATCAGGATCAATGCCACCCCAGTATCCCAGCAGTGCGTGCCAGACTCCAATATTGACAACATTAGGGTGTCTGCTGCGAATCTCTGTGGTTGTGGCTTTGAGACCTCTCGGAAAGCCCTCTTTGTTTGCATCGAAATCGGACCAGCCGCGCTGAAATTGCGAGTCGGCGGACGAGAGTGACTGCCAATTGTCGTCAATGATGAGGTTCGTGATATTGATATTGTTGTCGGATAGATCATCCAGAGCATCCAGGATCTTCTTCTCAGTGAGTTTCTGGCCCAGACCATTCCAAGTGCAGTATCTGAAGAAGCGTCAGCGCTGACTGACATATATCATATATTGAGCAGCCGCCTTCTGCTGACCACTGTACTTACGTGAGTCCATCATACCACTCTTGCAGCCACTCAGGCTTAACATCATCGACCATGGTCGAGATGGCCTTGTCGCTCTCGAAAGTTGAATACGTACCAACCACTTTCCTGGCGTGGTAGAAGACTGCTGCATTGGCGACTTCGAACCTCTCTGCCACGGCCACAAGGATCCTGCTGGTGCCAGTCTGGGTGCTATCATTCCTGCCTTTGATTATGACGTTCCCGTGTCTATCGTTGAAGAAAGTTGTCATCGTATCATCCACGCCAGAAATTCCCAGAACCACGACGTGAAGTCCATCAGAACGTAAGAAGGATAGCAAGACGGCGTCTTTGTCGAGACTCAGCTTTCCCTTTCCTTGTCGAGGAGCCAGCCATGGAGACCATAATCGAACAAGCGAGAACCACCTCGAGGAATTGCTAGGGAAACCAAGCTGATGGTGCTGCCATCCGGAAGTTTGGCCATCTGCAGCGTTCACTGGGCATGTGAGGGAGTACAAGAGTGTGTTGTCGGTCTCCGCTTTCTCGGTCTCAGCTTTGATCTCTGAACTCATCCCTTCGAGCCAGTGTTTGACATCATGCGCTGAATGCTTAGTGAAGTCATGAGTCTGATAGTGCAATTCGCCATCTTCGATGGCGGTGTTGTCTTTGATCCAACGCCAGCCTCTGGCTTTATCGACGTGGTATTTGACTGTGAAGTTTACGACTTGACCATGCTTCGGCAGACCGGTCAACTCGGCGGTATACCACCTTCGGTTGGTCTCGGCCTCATCTGACCGATTGACGAGGAGCACGTCTGTCCGTTCGGGAATTGGATGAAACTGCAGCTCCGTCCAGTCGGAATCGCCATTGTGGTTATGCCAGAGACAAATTTGTGGTTCTTCTTGGCCTGCTGCCTTCGAAACCATCGTCTCCAGCAATACGGTGAAATGTACGCTGTGCTCATGGCGGGAAACGGTCAATGGCTGACCAAGAGGAGGCCAGCATGTAAGTTTGAGATACATGTCGTCGTTGTCCCGAGTTCTTGTGCGAGCAGGAGGCTCGAGTTCTGGCGGTTGCTGCTCTGGTAAAAGGTCGTCAGACATAGGCGGATATACTCGTTGTCCCGTTGATATATCGCAGTCTGTTGATTCGGTGAGTCAAGGTCTTTGATCGTGGTTTCACTAGAACTTACACCCGAACGATATCTGCTTCTGCTTGGTCTTTTTGATGACCATTGAGTTTATCGAGAAGTGGTAGAAGGCGAAGAAAGTATAAGAATGTCAATAACAATGTCTATTACACAAGAAAGAACAACTCGACGCCACCGCTTCCTCGAGCAGATGATGTGGTCATACCCCTGCAGGTCATCGAGATGGAGCTCCACCTCAAGCTTTCTCCAGCTTCAATGGCTGTGGACCCTTCTTTTCGAACAATTTTCTGGCCAAACACACACACATACACATACCAATACCGAGATCATGCACATATGACCATATGAAGCTACCACCACCCCCGATGTTCGATACCCTCTGCACCCTCCCCCTCTCGCACGAGCTCTTCGCCCAAGCCGTTCATCCTACCACTCCCATCGTTGCCGTTGGTCTCAGCAGCGGTCATGTCGCGACTCTACAGCTTCCACCTGTTGACTCCGACTCGATGGAGCCGCCGACGACCTCCTCCTCTGGCCGTCGCGGAAGCTCCGGGACCGACATTGTTGACACCGCATGGCGGACCCGTCGACACAAAGGCAGCTGTCGCTGTCTAGCATACAGCTTGGACGGTCGACAGTTGTACTCCGCCGGTACAGATGGTCTTGTGAAAGCAGCAGACGCGGAGACAGGCAAAGTCACGGGAAAGCTCGCAATACCATCAGACACTTCTACAACCCGCATTGATGCTCCCACGGTCATTCACGCTCTATCACCGCAAACGTTCCTCCTTACCACCGATTCTGGCGCACTACACATCTACGATCTTCGCGACCCAGCTCCCAGCCTACCTCTCGATACATCAAAGACCGCGTTTCTCAGCTCGAAACCCTCCCAGACATTCCATCCGCATACCGACTACATCTCCTCCCTCTCCCCGATTCCTCCTTCAGCTGCCTCGACCTCCGGCTTCAGCAAGCAATGGCTCACAACAGGCAGCACGACTCTCGCTCTCACAGACTTACGGCGTGGTGTGCTTGCAAAGTCTGAGGATCAAGAGGAAATCCTTCTGTCCTCCCTCTACATCACAGGACTTCCGACCAAGAAGTCCAGCGGGTCGAGTGGAGAAAAGGCTATTGTTGGTGGAGGAGATGGAGTCATCACATTATGGGAGAAAGGACAGTGGGATGATCAAGACGAGAGAATTGTGGTGAGCAGGGAGAAAGAGACATTGGATTGCTTGGCGCATGTACCAGATGGTATTGGGGGATTGGGCAGAAAAGTCGCGGTTGGACTGGGCGACGGCAAGGTACGAATAGTACGGCTCGGTCAAAATCGCGTAGTGGCAGAGGTTGTACACGATGAAGTTGAGGGCGTTGGGGAGCTAGGGTTTGATGTCGGCGGGAGAATGATCAGCGGTGGAGGCATGACTGTGAAGGTTTGGACAGAACACATTGCTGGAGCAGATTGGCAAGAGGCCGATGAAGAGGAAGAAGACGAGGGCGTTGCGTCGAAGCGTGCGGCGAGTGATGATGGCGAGGACGATGCCAATGAAGAAGATGAGGCGGACAGCAGCGATGAAGAGGAGAAACCCAAGAAGAAGAAGCGGAAGCGCGGCAAGGGCAAAGGACCTGCTGCAGCTGGCACCGGATTCGATTTCTCCGGTCTATGATCGCATAGGTCGACATCGTGCCAGACGATTCCTCCTCGCGGCGGATGGCCACCCTATGTCTGTTTCTGAACTCCAGAGCTTATTGCGAAGATACCCAGATACAGCGATGAAATGGACTTGGTTCTAGTACACTGTGTTGATGTTAGGCACTATTTGCATTCTACAAGCACATCAGATCTGCCTGATCTCTTTTCCTTTGCCTTCGGGCCTTTCTGTTTCCCACTCATCTCGCAGAACCGCGTAGACAGTGTCCGTCAACAGTATCAACAATGCCAGACTCCACACCAGCGTAATGGCGTAGAAGAAATTGGCATTACCCGATCCCGCGTATATCCACAAGTGATGAAAAGCCGGACCCAAGAGTGTGGCATAAAGCAGCGCCGCGAGCGCAGGGAATGTATAGCGGTGTGTAGAGCAAACTGAGACATTGTTAGTTCAGCGTCGGCAGGGCTTGAGTACAGACGAGACTTACGCTCAAACACATGACCCAACAAACACAGCGCGCTCAACCATCCTCCTACATCTCCCACATTCGCATACGGCTGAAAGATGGCCAGAATTCCCATCATGCACACGACTGCCGCCATCGGCTGACGTCGGAATCTGATCGCCAACGGCACGCTATAGGATAGCATGTGTAACCAGAAGACTCCGAGGAAGAACTCGCGGAAGGCGTCGAACATCTCGATGAAGAAGTACCACCACACGCCTGGATTCGGCGTGAGGTCTGGAAGTGTCAGAGGCGTCATGTATACGGCCGGTATGAAGTTCCAGGAGGGAAGCAGGAGGCGGGAGAGGGAGAAGAGAAACGCCGTGGAGATGAGGAACGAAGCAAGCAGGATCAAGGCGACTGGAAGCGGTCTAGGGATGGATCTTTGATCGTGGGCGATCTTGGCAGAAGAAGCTTTCGTGGGCTGAGAACCACCTGCGGGTTCAGATTGCTGCCGTCGGAAGCACATGCGATCGTAGCACAGCAGTCCAATCGAAGGCAGGAGGAGGACCGGATGCAGACTGATGTAGCTCGCAATGGCGAGTGCGAACGCGGCCGTGACAGGCTTCGCTTGAGAGGCATGCTTCACACTCAAGAAGGTGAAGAACGTAGCGAAGCTAGTCGTCGGTCGGCCTAAGCAAGCTAGTATCGTGTACGGGTTGAAGAGGTACATCGCCGCTACAGATGCAGCGTTCCAGGCTCGAGATGCGCGAGGGGATGTGTAGGACGATGTCAGACTGGCGGCATTCGTCTTTGCGATATCGAAGAGGCAGTTGGCTGATAGTACGTCCAGAGCGGCATATAGCAGGACGCTTGCTATTCGTCCGGTAAACACTGACGGCGAAGGTAGCAGCGAGAATAGAGGCAGGAATAAGGGTGCCTGGGCATGTGTCAATCTCAATGTCCTGCTGTCCTCCTACCATCACCACCATGACTGACCTGGTGAAAAATCCCGCCATTATATGGATCCAACCCTCGATCGTATAGAAACAATCCTTCTTGTACTGCAGTAAATCCATCTTAGCTCCTATCCTTTCTCAAGCACAGATATCATCTCGGTCCTCGCACGTACATCTCTTGAAGCTGTTGACCGGCGTTGATATTTCCACGCGCAGCGTCAACAGATCCGGTAGGCCGGGAAAGGTCAGGGCCAGCAGTAGGCGCAAAGCTATAGCTGTGGTGAAGAGTAAGGTCTTGGGTTGGTCCCGGTAGACCTGGCTGAGCGCGTTCATGGTGGCGAGAAGGGCTTCGGGAGCATCGTCGAGTCGTCGTTATATCATCGTCGCGAAAGATCCTGTCTGGCACATAGAGGGTGAAGTCTACCTCAGAGACAACTTTCGTGCTTGAAGTCCACATTGGCAGCCCAGCGATCTGGGTGGACCCCCGCGGAGTTAGATTCCGTGTCGATCTCCCGCTATCAAGGGACCCACTTGCTTCTGATCGGAGAACTTTTTGTGAACGCTCTCTGCGATCTGGACATCGACATTCGAGATCAACTACATACCGCCAACATGGGCAAAATCAAGAAGAGAGGTACTGTAGCAAGAGAGAACGCATATTACTCCCCATGCTAATCATTTGTAGGAACCTCCGGCAATGCCAAAAACTACATCACTCGTTCGCAAGCAGTGCGAAAGCTTCAGATCTCGTTGCCCGATTTTCGACGACTATGTATTTTCAAGGGTGTGTTGCATTGGAGAAGAGTATATGGATACTTTTGTGGACTATACTGACTACTCATCCCAGGAATCTACCCTCGCGAGCCACGCTCGAAGAAACGAGTCTCGAAATCGTCCACGCCGAGTACCACTTACTACTACACCAAAGACATCTCATACCTCCTCCACGAACCCCTCCTCGCAAAGTTCCGCGACCAAAAGGCACTCGCAAAGAAGATCAGCAAGGCATTAGGCAGAAATGAAGTCGGCGACGCTTCGCGCCTCGAGCGCAACCTGACACCGCGCATGCGATTGGACCACATCATCAAAGAGCGATACCCGACATTCGTAGATGCGCTGCGAGATCTTGACGATGCGCTGTCAATGCTGTTCTTGTTCGCCAATCTTCCGAGCACTGCAGACGTCCCGCCGAAGGTCATTGCGAAATGCCAGCGACTGACGATGGAGTTCGAGCACTACTTGATCCGCACGCATAGCATGCGGAAGTCCTTCCTTTCCATCAAGGGAATCTACTACCAGGCGACGATTCAAGGTCAGGACATCCTGTGGTTAGTGCCATACAAGTTCGTGCAGAGAACGGCAGGCGATGTTGATTTCCGCATCATGGCCACCTTCGTTGAGTTCTACACCACTCTTCTCGGCTTCGTCAACTATCGGTTATATACCGGACTTGGTCTCGTGTACCCGCCCAAGTTTGATCTCAAGAGCGAAGAGCAAGGAGCTGAGCTTGGAGCATTCCAATTGGAGTCGAAGGATGGAGGAGAGGTGGCGCAAATCGAGGAAATGCCAGATGCTGAGACAAACGAGCGCGCACAGGCGGAGGCCGACAAACTTCTCACGTCCGCTGCTGATGAGGAGACTGGCTCGGATTCTAAGAGTTCTACTACACTGGATGGGGATGTTGCATCAGCCACCGCTCTGGACCAGTTTGCCTCGATCGACCCGAATGCAGATACCCTCCTCCAACCCTCGAACACCGCGGATGCTGCTTCCGCCGCCCAACTCTTCGAGCCCTTCACCTTCTTCCTCTCCCGCGAAACTCCACTCCACCCTATTGAATTCCTCCTGAAGTCGTTCGGCTGCAAACGTGTCGGCTGGGATGCTCTTCTCGGCGAAGCCGGATCATACTGTGCAGAAGACGACCCACGTATCACACATCAAATTGTTGACCGACCAGATCTGCCTCTGCCGTCACCGCCAGCTACCGATGGTGGCGAGGACGATGGTCTTGACGATGGATTCGACGATGGTGCGCCACCGAAGAAAGTGAACGAGCGTGTTCCCGGCAGAATCTACGTGCAGCCGCAGTGGGTGTGGGATTCGATCAATGCTGGCAAGTTGCAGCGACCAGATCTTTATGCTCCGGGTGCCACACTCCCTCCTCATCTTAGTCCTTGGGTCAAGGCGAAGAGAGGAGAGTACGACCCGACGGTGCCTCTTGCAGAGCAAGAAACTGCTGCAGAGGCTGAGATGGAGGAGATTGGATCTGACGAAGAGGAGGATGACGAGGAGGAAGAGGAGGAAGATAATGAAGAGAACAGCACTGCCGATCCCAATGCTCTTTCTGACAGCCTTCACAACCGGTCAGTGGCGCAAGGCGAGGGAATGGAAGTTGCTCTCGGTGACGACGAGTCGGCCGAGGACGATGAGGATGATGAAGACGATGCCGTGGAAGACGATGCATGGGATGGCATCGATGAAGACGTTGCGCCTCTGACTGCCTCGCAACGTGCGGCCCTGGCCCATCAAGCCGAACTCGAGGCAGAGGCTCTCGGCAAGCCTGTTATCGCAGCAGAGCCTCCCACTAAGAAGTCGCTCAAGGCAGCGGCATCCGCCTCGAGAAAGGCCAAGGACAAGGCTGAGAAGGAGGATGTCGAGCGGAGAAAGATGATGATGTCAAGAAGGAAGAGGAAGATGTACGAGAAGATGGTTTACTCGAATGAGGCGAAGGACGTGGAGGCAGAGAAGCTGAGAGGAAAGAGGAGAAAGTTGGGAAAGGAGGTCGCGGCGAAGAAAGTCTAGACAGAGGTATGAGAAGTGTCCTTTCTGACGTGGCGTTGAAATGCATGC
This sequence comes from Zymoseptoria ardabiliae STIR04_1.1.2, assembly GCA_000223765.2. Lineage (NCBI taxonomy): Eukaryota > Fungi > Ascomycota > Dothideomycetes > Mycosphaerellales > Mycosphaerellaceae > Zymoseptoria > Zymoseptoria ardabiliae. The sequence goes on along the minus strand of AFIV01000519.1, from coordinate 19,454 downwards.
ATGGCGTATGTGGGCGCAAAACTGGGCACCGTCTTGGTCGATCGAAACCCCGAGCGGCTGTGTGTCGGTTTGATAGATATACGAAATTCATGCACGAAGACAGAGAAATCCTGCACTTGAACGTTGGCGTGTTGTATACGAAGTAGCTCCTCTATCGCCTTTCATGTGGAAGCTCTCACGCCCTCAAAAGTCGTGGACATTGTGTCAAATTTCTAGGTCTCTACAACTTCACATACTTTCCAAACTTGCACCGAAATCCGACGATTCTCAATTATGAGCTTTTGAAAGAATCGACCATCACACCGACTCGATATCATGGCAGCACTGGAGTCTGCCTCTTTGATCGTCGCTCGCTACCTCAAAGCCAACCACTACAACGAGGTCAATTCCGCGACCGATCGTCATCCATCAAATAACGAATGTTCCCGCTAATACAGATTCACAGTCATACGAAGCATTCGTGCGGGAAGCTGGTCTACCTGGGGATGCAGGTACAACGTCCACGGGCGATTTGACGCTGGAGACCTTGCTTGAGGAAAAGAGAGTCTTTGATGTCAGCGTGAGGTTTGAGAAGTTGGGTATTGATGATGGGGAGGGAAAGTGGAGTTCGCCTGGTATGGTCGTTCTGCGTCCGTATTTGTGATCGTTGTCAGGCTGACGAGGCTCTTCAGCACCTTCTGTGGCTAAGCCGGTCACTGATCTGCCGACCGCATCGAATGTCCTGAGTGTGAGGGTCGAAGTTGTTGATGATGGCCATAGGTGAGCTGAACGACGCTCGTTTCGTCCATCACGCTGGCTGACGATTGTTCAGTCTCATCCCTGCGCTACTAGCAACCACGGCCGATCGTCGTCTACACATGCTTGATGCTCGCACACTGGTACTCCGCAAATCCTTCTCCGCAATTCACGACTCTCCAGTCCTCTCATGCACAGCATTCGGCAAAGACAGACTTCTCACATCTTCCATGTCTGGTCAAGTTCATCTCAGTGATCTCAAAGGGAACACTCTGCAAAGGCGCAAAGACCACACGAAATACGTCGTCCGGGTCGCAATACTGCCCGACGCCTCATCGCCAATCATAGCGACAGCTGGCTGGGACTCAAAGGTCTTCATCTACCGACCGAAGTCGACTTCAGATTTAGACATGGAGATTGGAGAGCCTGCGGCGACAATCGATCTTCCTACCAAACCCGAATCGATGGTCTTCGTTCGGCATCCAGATACCAACCATCCCGTCCTTCTAGTGACTCGAACCGACTCCACCTTCATCTATTACTACACAGTCACCGAGGACTCACCACGTCTGCTAGGCAAGCAAAACCTCGCACCACATTCCAACGCATGGGTTGCCTTTACCCCATCATCGATGGACCTCTGCCCTACTGACCCAACTCTTCTGGCCATCGGCACATCATCTACGCCACACATGAAGCTCCTGATCGTCCGCCTCCTTTTCCCACCATGGGACGCCTCTTCGGAAGGACCGTCCGCCGAGCCATCGATACCGACTCCAAGTCTCCGCCGATCGTTGCTTGACGACACCCTCGTTACCGAAACGCAGGCTTCCCAAGCTCGAGCAGCGCTGCTCGTCGCCGATCGTGAAGACGCAGCGATTGTGATTCAGACCTCAACGCTGGCGCCGCAAACCCCGTACTCTACCCCTGCAGTCGCGTGGAGACCAGATGGGACTGGCGTGTGGGTGAACGGAGACGATGGGGCGGTCAGAGGAATAGAAGCTGTGACTGGGAAAGTGGTTAGCGTTCTGCAGGGGCATGAAGCCGGGAGCAAAGTCAGGTGTCTGTGGGCGGGGAATGTGGAGGGTGAGGATGGCACGGCGAGAGAGGTGGTGGTTAGCGGCGGGTTTGATCATCGATTGATTGTATGGGAGATCGAATAGAGGGCATGAAGACGTGCTAGTGCATGAGGTTTGGCGGGTGCGCGTAGTCGTGTCAGGCCAGCGTCCTGATATGAGTGCCATGCAATATGATGATGCTGCAACAACACACTCACACAGCAGCTCGCATGCAGAACCTCCCAGAAACATTCCTCGCAATGACAAGTAGCAATTGTATAGCAGTATCTCCGTTGTAGCCAGAATCGCAAGATACGCCTCCTTTACCAAGGATTTGACTTCGCCCGTCCCTCGTCCAACCAAAAGCTCCGTCGACCCCTCTGTGGTCCTCCGTACCCAATGGCAGAACTCCGGCTCAAAGCTTTGGAGGTATACATACACAAAATTCTGGCTGTCCTTCACCAATCTCACAACCCCAACATGACCTTAGCGCTCCTCGCATTAGGCTCCGGGATGTGATCATGAAACTTTCCACGAGATTCCTCTATGAGGATGATCATCCTATACGCAGCGAACACCGAGTTCACCGAAATGCAAGATCTTAGGAGAGCGAGTTTGTCCCCCGAGCTAAGCTCGCGGTCTTTTGCTCTTTTGGTAGTCGTTTCTGATCGTCTTTTGCTCTTGTGACGGTCGTTTCGTGACATTTCTTTTCGTAATCGGTGATCAGAGGCATGTGCTCTTGCCGCTCTAGGTGAGAGACGTCAGTCTGCTGTCCGTAGGCGGTGGTGGAGCGTGGAGATCGCGGTGGAGATCGGGTAGGGTGGTGGGCGGTGGCAAGGAGGTGGATGTCGAATTGGCGCAGGGGCTTAAGGATTTGGAACGCGGACAGTCGGGTAGCTTGGTCGATTGCAATCTTTCGTTCGAAGCGACGTTTGCTTATCGTATGTTCGATGTTTCGTTTTTGTGGAATGCCATAGTCCCGTATGTCTAACATGAGAAAGTGTTTTCTTTCCACTGCGCGGTTTCCGCTTGTGCTGACCAGTGCTATTTCCCCGTCTCGCACGTCGAATGCCAATTTTCGCCGTCTTGGGCTTAGATTGCTGTTATTGCTGCGTTGCGACTGTTTGGATACCGCGACGTCATGCGTGGGTCAAGGTTTCCTCCGAAGCCAGAGCGAACCGCATACTCTCACATGCCATTCTGTTCGACATATCGACGCATAGCATCTAGCTGCGTCTTTCCAGTCTGACTTTGCGTTAGTTATGCTACTATAACACGGAGGACATCACATCAAGAACTCACGGATACCAGATATCGAATGTGCCCCTGAAACCGAATATCAGCTGACACGGTATGTCGGCGAAAAGAGCAACAGGCTGAACTTACGAGATCTTCTACATGTCGGAATCGTTCAAATTCTTCTCTTGCGAACACCTTCATTTCTTCTCTTGTCGATGAGGGAGGTATTTCTATTAATATCGAAGACTGGTCAGAACCATTATTCTCACATCTGAATCTTAAGTTTGCAGCACTCACTATTGGTTGCACGCACGATCTCCCGCCAGAGATCCATGACTTTCTTGCGTTGCAGGAACTGAACGTCTTCATCAGATCATGCTATAGTCGCCACTGGTCTTCCTCCTTCACATACCTGCTCAAGCGACATCGGCGGCCCTTTCGAGCGCAATGACCGTCCCGAAGATATCGTCGCGCATCGCCGCAAAGTCGCAAACATTCTGCAGACCACCAGCACACACTTTTCTCAACTTAACAAGCACCGACAGAGACAACAGAACTCACACTTCTGGAACACTGCAAGGTGAAGTTGTAATTGAAATGCACCAACGGCCCGGATTTCCGAAAGTGGAGGAGCCGGATGATGTAATATTGAAACTGGCAGGCGCGCTCGCTCGCGTCTTCCCTGCTTGTGCGATCGCGATTTTGTGCAGGCATTGATAGGAGCAAGGTAGGTCTTCGAAGCTCTTGTGGGCTTGACCATGAAAACATCACCGGACGTGATCAATTGGCGACACTCACACCCAGCCAGCTCAATCGATCTCATCCATCTGACCACGCCTCACGATCATGGCGAAACGAAAGAGCAAGGTCGTGGCTGATGGAGTTGCTGCACGCGAAGAGCAAAGTCGAGGGAAGAAGTCAACGACAGTCGTGGAAGAGGCGAATCAGCTTTCATTCAACGAGTTCAAGGAGCAATACTGGATATCGGACCGAGAAAAGGATGCGATGATGGACGAACATTTCGCTGAGGACATTGAGCTCTTCTTCGCTGCGGACATGAAACCTGAACATCTGGAGGAATGCTTGAAACTTGTGGAGACAACGAGTCGACCAGACTATGAAAACAGCAGTTGGGGCTGGCATGCCAATCGAAAGAGGAAGGAGATGAAGGAGAAGGAGATGCGATATGTCATTCTATGGCAACGACCTGTTCGCGAGGGACAACCGCCGACAATGCTGGGGTTCTTGAGCTTCATGCTCACCCATGATTCGACTCCAGCAGTTCCGGTTCTGTACATCTACGAAATTCATCTCGCCAGAATTGCGCGCCGCAGAGGTCTGGGATACGCCCTCATGAACGTTGCACGAGGCATTGCGAGCAAGGTCGGCGTGGACAAGGTCATGTTGACATGTTTCCTATCAAATGATGCTGCTCTGGAGTTCTATAACAACCTCGGATTCGAAAAGGATGTGTGCTCTCCCGAGGATCGGCGGACGAGGAACAAAATCGTCAAGACCGACTACATGATCATGAGCGATGAGGTCGTCAAGGTGAAGGAGGAGGAGGCGCCAGAGCGTACTGTTCAGCTAGTTCCGAGCAAGTACGACCCGCGGGTGTTACGCGCTCAGTCTTTACCACAGCCTCAACGCCAGATCGAAGTCAAGGTCAACGTGGAGGCCCAAGAGCCTGAAGCTCAGCCAGCCCAAAGGAACAACGTCCCGTAGGTATCTCGCGCTCCGCTTCAGTCACAACATCACCGTCAGACTAATCCGCAATCTCCCCCAAGACATGACAGCCCGACCATCCCCAGATCTCTCCAAGCATGTCCGGACACTCTGGAGAAACTCACCGACGAAATCCTACTCCAGAACATCGCCTCGAAAGGAATGGAGTCTACCATTGCGGCGCTGCAGACTCTCGCCAAGGATCCCAAGATCACATGGGACGCGGGACTTGCAGCGACTCGCAGAAAGCTCCTACAGCGACTAGAATTCCTTCAGGAGAGCGAGGCGCAACTTGATGCATTGTCGCGGAGTCTGAAGCTGCAGACGAGCGCAGTAGAGGGCACGATACGGACGGTTGATGATTTGCTTCTTGACGAGAGAAAGCGAGCGGAAGCAGAAGCGAAAGAAAAGACAAAGGAGCTTCGACGACAGGAGCAACTTGGTAAGGAACGAAGGGAGAAGGCGAGGCAAGAGAAGACGCGATTCAAAGCCGATGAGATACTTGACAAGTGGTTTCAGACTACTGTCGCGGCGGGTGCTTTCTCTGATCTCGTGAAGCACGAACACATCGAGGAGGATATCGTGTCGGGAGTTGTCCGTGGAGGTGCGATCAAGACTGAGCCAATTGAGGAATGAAAGAGCATTACCCAAGGTCGCAGTTGGAATGGATGTTCAGAACAATCCCCGTTTATAGCGTGAAAAGCCCCGTATGCCCCTCAGCTCGATGAATTGCATCAACAAGCACGATGCCTCTCACAGCTTTTTCCCCGGCCTGCCACTCAGCGCGACAGGCTTTCGCGACTTCGCAGCCACCATCGGGTCTTCCCTCGAGCCCTTCATGGGAATCTGCTTCCACATCTCATTCCACACGCCCGGCACCGCTCCGCGATCCGTCTTCTGATCGCGATTGACATAGTACTTTCTCCCAAATCCCCCCTGCGCCATCTCATACCACAACTTGTCTTGGTATTTGCTGTGCTCAGCTGCTTTCTCGCTCACCCACTCCAAATTCGCCCATCCGGCTTTGAGACTCGGCTTGATCCTCCTCAAACGCCCGAAAGGGACCTCTATACTCGTGGGCCACGGCCAGAGTCCCATGTGTTGCAGCCGTAGTATTGTATGCGCATTCGGACGTTCAGCGAACGCTTTCAATGCTTCTTTTGAAGTTCGTGCGGAGGCTGGCAGCTTGACTTGTATCGAGTGTATGAACGGCCCGGTGGTGAAGAGCATGACGAGGAGTGGTATTGGAGAGGCGAGGATGAGGACGGGAATCCACCAGTTCGAATGGTCGGGCGACATGTAGAACATGATGGGGTAGATCGTGCAGCCGACTGCTGCGATTACGATTCCGGTGATGCGGATGAGACCGATCGTGGAGATGGCGGGACCGCCGGCGTGGAAGACGTTGATGTACTCGCGGAGTTTGAGCTTAGGGGCTGGAGGGAGGGAGTCAGTGGAGTGGATGTGAGGGAGGTGAGGGAGTATACTCACCAGCATTGGGTTTGGCAATGCTGCTTGACAAGCGGGGGAGTCCGGGCGCATTGAGCCATGCGGTCCATTGAGGACGGCGGATGAGTCGAGGGACTACATGCCGGGTGAATGTGAGAGGAGTGCCCGTCCTGGTGCAAGAAGCGCGCTGTCGCAAGACGTTCAGTAGGGACATCACATGTCGGTGTTGATGTGCAAAGTAGATGAGGGCTTCCAGTGAAATGCTTCCCCGGCTTGGCTTTCCCGGAAACCTCACCCAACAAGCATTGGCATGCCCTCCCTGCCCGGTTAGGTTGTTCGCAACGTGGTGTGAACCGTGTGAACCATTTCCCTTTCCTTCTCATCATTCGGAGGAATCTGTGACTCCGGACACCGACATGTCGTCTGCTCTTCCGTGACCCTCGACAGTAGCATTCAACCATAATCCTCCACCATGAAGCTCCTCCACCCCATCCTCCTCCTCCCGGTGCTCCTCCAATCGACAACAGCATACACCCCGCTCTCCGACGCGACCCTCCGCGCTCTCCCTTCTCCAGACTCCGACTTCGACATCAAGACCGGTGCCCTCCTCGCTCCCATCCTCCGCACTCGCGTCCCTGGCACCGAAGGCTCCCGCGCAGTCCTCGCCCACTTCGTCGACTTCTTCACGACCAAACTCCCAGAATGGAAACTCTCCATCCAAAACTCCACCTCGACCACCCCGACCTCCAACGGCGAAGAACTACCCTTTCACAACCTCATCGCAACCCGTGACCCGCCATGGGCAGAAGACGGAGACGTAGGACGACTAGCACTGGTCGCCCACTACGACAGTAAACTCGAGCCGAAAGGGTTCATCGGAGCGACGGACTCGGCGGCACCATGTGCGATGCTCATGCACGCGGCACGGAGCATAGACGCGGCATTGACGAAGAAGTGGGCAAAGATGCAGGCTGAAGGGGCAGCGGACTCGTTGGATGAGGAGGGACATAAGGGAGTGCAAATCATTCTACTGGATGGGGAAGAAGCGTTTCAAACCTGGACGGCTACAGATTCGCTGTACGGTGCGAGAGCGTTGGCGGAAGAGTGGGAAGGCACAGCGTACGGAGCGTTGAGCACGTATCGATCGCCACTGGCGTCGATTGATTTATTCGTGCTGTTGGACTTGCTGGGTTCAAAGAGTCCGAAAGTCCCGAGTTACTTCAAACTCACTCACTGGGCGTACAAACTTATGGCGGACGCAGAAAAGCGACTACGAGAGGTGGGAAGATTCAAGAGCTCGCCGAATCACGCTTCCAAGGCGAAGAGGCGAGCTGCGGCGGGACTATCGCGAGCTGCGGAGCCGATGTTCTTGTATGAGGGTGGGAAGGACGACACGAGCTATTGGTCGGGAGGAGGAGTGTCAGATGATCATCTACCGTTCATGGCGAGGGGAGTGGACATCTTGCATATCATTACGAGTCCGTTCCCTAAGGTGTGGCATAAAATGGAAGATGATGGGGAGCACTTGGATATGGATACGGTGGAGGACTGGTCGTTGTTGACGATTGCGTTTGCGGCGGAGTGGCTGGATCTGGAGGGCTTCATGGATGTGCAGAACGAGCCGGTGGAGAGGGAGGTAGAGTTCGAAAAGTCTGAGCTGTGAGTAGATTCGAGATACGTCTCTGAATTGCATGAGTGATGTGCTGATAATACAATAGCGCAAATGAAGATCGATGAAGCGGACACTCTCGATTGCTGGACCAACACTTCGGTCCGCTAGCCCTCGCTCCGTTCTGCGATCGACTTCGAAGTCTCGAAGACGCAAGGAATGCTTGTCAAGCCGGCGACAGGCATCATTCCAGGTTCCCACCCCGGCCAGACCCGCAATCGTTCAATGAGTGACAGCCATGAGACCACAAATGTTCGCAGAATAACCTTTCCTACCGTTCGAGTGTCAGCGAAGTCATATGGACCAGCAACTCACGCCTGCCTACCTCCGCACAGCGCAAATCGAAATAGGACCGAGTCAGCACCGATACGACAGGCATGAGACGGACGCCGACTGTATATGTGTGTACAAATGTGCAGCAAGCATGTTTAAAGAACTCCAGAGCCAAAGAAAAGGATATCAACGCCACGAAAAAGATCAGTCTCACCCAAGGTTCGAACAAAGGACCGCCATCCCAGACCAGAGATTCCAGCATCGTCACCTAGCCCTGCGCCGTCAGCCTACTGCTATCGAAACTCCAATACCGTCCACCCTCCTCCCAATCATTCTGCAAGTACATCCCCTTCGGCGTCCCATACCTCGGCACCTTCACCCTTTCCCGCCTCTGCAAACCCACCAACCCTCTTCCATGAGCTACAGCCCCATTCATCCGCCCCCGCTGAAACCCAGCACACGCCCCACCTTCCAACCCCATCTGTCTTCCCCTCCTACCCTCCTTCCTCGCCTCCTTTTCGCTCGGTCGGATATTCTGCCGAGCAGCGAGCTGGGCAAATCGCACTTCTACAGCGGCAACGAGGTGGACGAAAGCTTCTTCGTGGTTCTCACCCGGGTGGGCGGCGGAGAAGGTGGAGCGGAGTTGCTCTGGGGATTCGGGGTGTGTGACTGTGAAGGTCGCACGGAAGAGGGGATAGTTGCGACCGGGGATCCAGCTCTGGCGGGGATAGTAGAGGTCGATGGTGCAGGAGTCGATGTCTTGGGTGCCGTTTTGGGAGAGGACGATTTTGACGATGTCTGGAGGGAGAGAGGGTTAGTGTGAGTGGGTCGATGGGAGGAATGGTGTTGGAGTCGTACTCATGAATCGATCGCGGTCGACTTGTTTGAGGAAGACTTGCGAGGCGTCGCTGAAGAGGCGGCTCTCGTAGCAGATTGGCAGGCAGTTGTCGAGGGTCCGGTCGGCGCGGGTGAGGCGGGCGATGGTGGTGTTGGGGCGTGGGTATGGAGTTACTCTGGGGACTGGGTCGGTGGGAGGGTCGGCGGTCTTCTTGGCCTTTTTGAACTTGAGCGGAAACCAGCCCATATTGGCGACTTTGGTGTGCGTGCTTGTGTGTGTGAGTGAGTGTGAGAGAGGAAACAGATCGGCGCTTGCGTGGGAATTGGAACAAGATATATTTTGCGGCTGCCATCTTTTTGAGACCACCGCATTCATCTGCGGTACGGTTCAAGCCATATTGCGAATGAGAGAAGTATGGTCTCGATGCCTAGTGCCGACCTCTGGTAACGCCAGAAATCTACCACGAATTTCCTTCCATATACTCGTACAGCCCACCCAACCACACCCACACCTGCCTCTACCAACGAAATACCCTCCAAATCGCATCTTTCGCCACTCCCACTCCTCTCCTCAAGTCCGCACCCATCCCTCTCCTCAACTCTGATGCACCACTTCCTTTGTGCCACCTCCATGCAATCCAAGCCGCCCAACCGACGACTGGGAGAATCGCAGTCCCAAACATCCCTTGAAGCAAAATCTGCTTTTGCCTCGCCACGACTCGAATCACCTCCGAGTACCGTTGGTTACTGAAACTCACCCGGCTATACTGCGTCGCGAACCCGGTACTCGGTATCTTATCAGATAGAAATTCCTCGATTTTCTTCCGCAGAAGGTGTAACGTCGACGTCACACCGACGTGCATTTCCCAGTGATTCGCCAGCGAGAGGTCGTTGATCGCGTGTGCGTCGGCGACGCGCTCGGCGTTGTAAGCTTCCAGCGCAGCCGTGCGGCCTTCGGGTGTTGTGGCGTGGTCGTCGAGGTGGGAGAACAGCACGCGCACGTCTTCGAGACCGGCGTTCATGCCTTGACCGTAGAATGGGACCATGGCGTGCGCGGCGTCGCCGAGGATGACGCCGCTGGACTCGAAGACGTGGGGTGAGCACTTGACGCTGATGAGAGGGAGGTGCGGGTTCTCCATGAATTGCGAGCGGAGGTTGGAGGGTCCGATTAAGTCGGCGGCGCCGGGGAAGTGGCGGTTGAAGAAGAGTTCGACTTGCGATGGGTCTTTCTCGAGGGCGAGGAAGTCGGCGTAGGGTGCGAAGAGGGTTGAGGTGAAGGACTTATCGTAACTCGGGATGGAAATGAACATTTTGTCCGAGCCGGGCCAAATGTGGAGATGGTTGGGTGATGTGGCGAAACCGTCTTTGGCGGATGGCGTGGTGGATGTATCGGCGGAGGCATCCGCTGGAGGAATGTTGAACTCGCACCAGAGAGTGTCGATGTAGGATTGGGCAAAGTCGAGACGGGCGAACTTCATCATGTGGAAGCGTACACTGCTGTGGGCACCGTCGCAGCCGAGAATCAAGTCGAAGTCGATTTCAATCTCGTCTGGTCGGCCTGGTCGTCCACTCGGTCGAGGAGCATTGTCTGTAGTACTTTGTCGACGAGATGGACCTTTCTGTTCCAGCCATGCCAGGCGGCGCCGGAAGTCAACACCGGTGACTTTGTGGTGGAATCGCAGGCGGACATTGGGGAGATCTTCCAGTTCGTCGAGCATGGACTCGTTGAGGCTGCTACGGTCGACGGCTTGGATTGCTCGACCGTGTACATCATACGACTGTGAAGTCTCGGTCAAGCCGCCTGTCTTGTCCTGGCCGTGGATCATGCGGCCATACATCGGTATCGTCTCGTCGAGAATGGACTTGAGGAGGTCAGGCGAGCCTGATTGTCGAAGAGCATTGATGCCACGTTCCGAGAGCGCCAGATTGATGGACTTGGTGAAGTTGAGCGGCGTCGTGGACGATTCTCGTAGATCTTCTCCGGCATTAGAAGCTTTCATATGCACGGCGTTTGAGGTGAATACATACCACCTCGAAGGTCGTACACCTCCACATCCCATCCTCGTCGTGCGGCGTACAATGCAGCCAGCGAGCCCACTGGTCCGGCGCCTATGACAACGCACTTCAGCTTTTTGCACTCGGTCATCGTGGCGGCTTCAGTTCGTTGTTGTTTGGCAGCGCCTGCAATTTTGGAGGATTCTGGCCGTCGATCGGGCGAACACGACGCCTTGCCTGATGACCCTTGATAAGCAGTGAGAGATATGGCAAGACTCAGACGAGCATTGTCTATAGCGGTCGTGCTTGCTGACGGATTGAGAAAGGATTGTTTTGGATGTATTGCGATTACGGATCATTCGCTCTCTTATGGGCAGAGGAGTGATGGAGTCATGGATTCCTCGGTCGCCTTCACTGATGAACGTATATGCACAAGGCGGGACCAATGGAAGAAGTCGGACGAGTGGCGATGTTGGTGAACAAGGTGGAATACATGGGGTGAATTTCTTCCAGCTCATCCGTCGGACTCGCCATCTTTGCTCCAGCCAAAATGTTCTCGACCGCGATCGAGTTGGTCATTCAAGTTGTCAAAGGGCCGGTCAAGCCGGTCTCGCTTTCCGGATCACCGGGTAGATCTTTCGCTGCTGACTAACCAATCAATGTCTAGAAACAATGGAACTTCTTGCACAGGAATATCCAGCAGCAAACATCCATTCCGCCTCGTACCTCGACAGATCGCCGATACTGCGCACAAATATCCTTGAAGAACCGAATCATACCTCTGCCTGCTCGAGGAATTCAGGTCAGCGACAGCCAACTTTGGCTGCGACAACATCCACCAACAGCAATCCACTCCTCCAGTCGCCAACATGGACCAGGCACCGGCGCAAGAGATCATGGTGGAGAAGACAAAGCAGTGCGAGGGTGCGGACTGTCAAAAAGATGCTGGAACTTTACAATGTCCGACCTGCCAGAAGATTGGCAAGGAGTCGTTCTTTTGCAGTCAAGATTGCTTCAAGAGGAATTGGGTAGGTCAGTGTTCGCTTCAATACAACAAGTACTACGGCAGCACAGCACGCGGGCAGCACTTGTCTCGCTCCGTCTCACGGCTTCGTTCAATTGCGCTGACATCCGTCTGTAGAGTACACATAAGACCATCCACAAGGCTCAGAACAGTATGCTTTCCAACATCATCACCCCGAGCGTCGTATCCTTACCAGACGCAGATGGCCATTTCAATCCTTTCCCGGCATATCCCTTCACTGGACCTCTTCGACCCGTGTATCCGCTCTCACCGCGTAGTGCTGTTCCCGACAGAATAAAGCTTCCGGATTATGCGAAGAATGGCATCCCGAAAAGCGAACAGGTGGGTGTGGAAAGAGAGGATGCTTGGGTCGCAGAACTGTGCTGATAGACGGCCACAGACACTCTCGCGAAATCGGATCAAGATTTTGAACAAGGAAGAGCAAGAAGGTATGCGCAAGGTCTGTCGACTGGCGCGTGAGGTTCTGGACATCGCTGCACGAGCAGTCAAGCCAGGCGTGACAACAGACCAAATCGACAAGATTGTGCACGATGCATGCATGGAGCGAGATGTAAGATGGAATATATTGATCGAGAAAAGCAATCCCTGCTAACGTCCATCACAGTCCTACCCGTCCCCGCTAAACTACTGCCACTTCCCAAAATCCGTCTGTACCAGCGTCAACGAGGTCATCTGTCACGGCATTCCCGACCACCGACCACTCAAAGATGGCGACATTCTCAACATCGACGTAACTCTCTACCACGGCGGGTTTCACGGCGACCTCAACGAGACATACTACGTTGGAGATTCCGGACATCTCGATCCGGACAACGTCCGCGTGGTCGAAGCCTCTCGCGATGCATTAGACGAGGCTATCAAACAAGTGAAACCAGGTGCCCTCTTCCGCGACTACGGCAACACCATCGAGAAGGTCGCCAAGTCACGGAACTGTCAGGTCGTGAAGACATACTGCGGTCACGGCATCAACCAGCTCTTCCACTGCGCGCCCAATGTGCCGCATTACGCGAAGAACAAGGCGTTTGGAGAAGCAAAGCCGGGAATGTGCTTCACCATTGAGCCTATGATTACGATTGGTTCGTACAGGGATAAGACATGGCCGGATGATTGGACTTCGGTGACATCGGATGGGTCACGGACGGCGCAATTTGAGCATACTTTGTTGGTTACGGAGACGGGCGTGGAGGTCTTGACGGCGAGATTCGAGGATAGTCCGGGTGGGAAAGTGCAGATGCCGAAAGGGTATGGCATTGACGGAAAGAAGATTGAGGCGGCAACGAATGGAACGAACGGTACGAATGGTAGTGCATAGAACGATAGAACGATAGGTAGCTCAATGATGCCGCAGCGTACTATCATCACCTGAAGTGCTCCGGCTCGACAACTGTCTCCATAAGGACTATACATCAGGGAGATACATGCAAATTGATAAGCAATAGCCTTGTTTTTCCACCCACTCGCACATGCAATAGTAATCCCAGTCTTGCCCGCAGAACGCATCGTCATTGCCGCCAAGCGGCTAGTGCTAGGTGTTCCCAGCATCTTTCCTCGCAAGCGGTTGCAGCAACAAACAACACTTCTCGACCGCACCTCATCCAAGAGACATCTCCTCTCCCAGCGTACACCTGGAGAGATACCGATCGTACCGCTATCACCGCCGTCTTCCCCCCGCGCACGCCTCGCTTGACCGTACAACTACCGGCTTTGCCATCGGAAGATATAGCCGTAGCTTTCTCTCAACACCTTTGTTGATTCGATCGCTTCAAGAGACATACCAGATCGCAAGAGTTGTACTACGCGCAGCAGCTATCAGCTGAAGAGAACCGAGCAAGTGCTCCAAGAACACACATCCTATCTTCCCGCGCAGCGCTCGCTGAGCCCTCAAAACCGCCAACATGTCCGGCGAAGCGTGGTACGTCCCGCGCCTGCTCGCAGCACACCGACCGATCCATCGTCTAACAAGCACAGGTTATTCCTTCTCGCCGTCCTCCTCAATGCCGTCAACCTGTTCCTCCAAGTCTTCTTCACCATCATGTACTCCGACCTCGAATGCGACTACATCAACCCGATTGACCTGTGCAACCGCCTCAACATGTACATCATCCCCGAAGCCGGACTCCACGCGTTCCTCACGATTCTGTTCCTCATCAACGGATATTGGCTGCCGTTGATCTTGAACTTGCCACTGTTGGGATGGAATGCGAAAAAGTATGTTTGAGAATATGTTTCCTTGTGTGTTTGAAGGGCAGGAATTTGTGTGGGCTGGTGTGAACTCCATCTGGCGTTCGCGCAAGGAGCGTGATAAAAGAGATGGGATCGCGCGGATGTTCGGATCCAGCCGATATACCACCAGTTCTCTTCGCGAAATTTATGTGCGAAGGCTCTCGCTAACGAACTCTTGACAGGATCTTCGAGAACCAGCACCTCCTCGACGCAACGGAAATCTTCCGCAAGTTGAACGTGCACAAGAAGGAGTCGTTCGTCAAGCTCGGCTTTCATCTCATCATGTTCTTCTTCTACCTCTACTCGATGATCGTTGCGCTGATCCGGGACGAAAGTACGTTTTAAGCGGTCATGACAGCTGCCCGTTCGTATACTGACATTGCATGACTTAGGCGGTCCGGTCAAGAACGCTCGCTTGCCGCAATAGACGGTCTCCTAATTGGGACGATCGAGCATTCTGCTTGGATGCGAGATCGGGATTGGAGAGAATGTGTCCTCTCTACTCCTCTGATGATTCTGACGAGGACTTGACACAAGCCTGTCTACAACCTCGTGTGGGGGTTTGTGAAGGCGGAAAGGATGATAGACGCAGACGATGTGAGGAGTGAGAGCAGTGGGAGGGGAGCGGGAAGCCGGTTTCGATGGCAAATGGAAGGACAACGATGCATGAATTCATGCGATGTGCATCTGTGCCATCGATGCATCGGTGATGATTTTGTACGAGGTTCGGAAGCAGGAGCATCGAACCGAAGAGAATTGGAGCTCAGTTACAGTTGCGAACGAATTTACTTTCTAATGACCCACTGAGAAACCTCGGTGCGTTGATGAGGCATGGCCCCCAATTGCTTCTTCGACGCCATGTGGCGCTGAAGTTCACGAGTGTGCAATTTGCCTCTTGTGGCCCCATCGACGCCATCGTTGATGTGACAGCCCCCAATACCGTTCACGCCCAAATCGCCCCAGGTCGTCAGCCTCGTGGCGCAACATGCATCGCCGCGTGAACAACACGTGTATTTGAGCCTCATTTGTGCGACCGGCGTTTCGACCTCACCTGATCAGCGGAGTCAAGTTGAACGTCGCTGGTGTCATTGTAAAGACTGTGGCAGAACCAGGGACTCCCACAAGGCGAAAGCGGAAACTAGGTGGTGCTCAACGCTTGAAAGATCGTGTATTCGTACGTCTCAGCGCATCGCAAGTCATTAGTGCTCTTTATGTTACAGTGAAATAACTTTCAAAGTCATGCATGCGGTATGCTCTTTCTCCCTCTCCCTCTCTCTCTCTCTTTCTCTTGCGCCTTCTAAGTATACACGAAGTCCGTGTTTCCTCTCTCCTAGATTTGTTCCATCGTACATGCTGACATGATGCCTTCTCTTCTCTCGGCTCTCGTGATCGTTGGATTTCATGCTGTGCTTTCTGCTCGAGTTTGGGGTCGTTCTGCTTTGGATGCTGTCTTTCATTGCGCTGAGGCGGCTGCTGGTACCTGGTCCATGCGAGTGCCAGACTCGTAAGGGAGGTCCAAATTCCGTCAAATCGTTGGGTGGCGGCCCGCCGTCCTCGCTGACGGTTGGTGTTCTCGTGGTAGATGTGATGCTAAGCATGCTGGCGCAGCTTCGTTCCATGGTTCGTCCTGTCCTCGGTGACTTTGCGCGGAGCGCAAAGCTGGCACCACAGCAACGCCTCCTTCGTCGCAGCAGATCTCGCAATGTTCTTTTTTGGTTTTTTCTTCTCCTTCTTTCACTTCTTTAGCTATGCCGGCTGCTTCTTCCTGTCGTCTCTCCGAACCAATTCGATTGCAATGGTTGCACCGGCTGATAATGCTGATGGTATTGCGGTTGCCACGGCTGCATGTATGGAAGAGCGTGGTGCTGTGCCGCTGACGGTGGGGTGACGTGGTAACTTGTGTACTGCAACATTCGCGGATCGTGTTGTTGGGGCACCTGAATGGCAGGCGGCTGACGCTGCTCGGGCTGAGTGAATACCTGTTGGTATATACTGCTGGGTTGCTGTTGAGCATAGCTGGACACAGGTCCGGAGTAGGAGGACACGGAGCGCACGACTGAAGGCTGTTGGAGTGGCCATTGTGAGTGCTGCGAAGTATGCGAGGCGTGATCGTAAGGACTGATGGGAGAGTATGTGTACTGAGGAGCGTCGACGGGTGAGGAGATATGGTATGAGCCCGCATTGGATCCAGGAGGAAGACTTGCAAGCGATGAGTGAGCGTCGGTTGTCGGAATGGGCCGGGAAAAGTTGGGAGCATGGTGGTCCAGAGCTCCCATGTCTCCGTGCGGAGCATAGACGTAGTGAGGCGATGGAAAGCCGCTATACGATTGCTCAAAATGACTGTGCTGGGTGATTGGAGCGCTCATGCTGCCTAGGGGTGGCTGACTGTGGCTCGGGGCGATGGGGATTCCTCTGTATGCGGTTTGATCGTCTGCAGGCGAGACTGAGTATGTGTTCCCGTTTGTCTGATGTTGGTGATCGAACGGCCTGGTAGCACTCAGCGGTGGTGAGATGGAGACAGCAGAAGACGCCCGAGACCCGCTGTTCGTGCGGCCACCTGCTGATGACTCGGCTTGAGCGTCGATGGCAACTTGTTGATCGACGGGATAGAATACGCATTCCTTCTTCAAACGAATGCAGTTGGCGCAACGTCCCTCGCCTTCGTCTTCCGACATCAGGCATCGAATCTTGCGGCGTCTGCAGTGCGCTGAGAAGCGTCAGTACGAGGGTAGGGAGGAGCTTTGGCAGACGGCAAGATGCAATGCAAGGGATGGTAGCTCAGGAGCATGCATCGATGCGGCATGGGGCGGCAAGATGCAGTGCGATCGGGAACTTTTGACGACATACCGCAAGCAATGGAGATCCGTTGATACCCCAACTTGTTCCGCTTTGCTTGTAGCTCGGAATCGGACATAATGTTGCGGGCTCGGAGATGCGGAATGGATTGAGACTTGAAGAGAAGTTTGCCGGGCTTTGGTTTGGCGGGTCGTCGTCCGGTTTTGGTCAACACCGGGGATGGAAGAAGTATGCTTCCAAGCACAAGATGTGCATTCGCCAAATTGGCGCGTTTCGACTCTAAAGGCTTAAGATCGGCAGCTGTACGTGTAGTGGCGAGCACGGTCGAGCCTGAAGCAGCCGTGGTACGGGGCGCGGTCGAGGAAGGCATGACTTGCAGCAAGACAATGCGTCAGACGTGCGACACGATGTCAATCGCCCGCGACCAATCTGATGGCAGAAGTCCATGCATATGGATGTGAAGAAGAACGGCTAATGTACGGTGGAGGTCGTGCAGTAGTAGCAGAGGCAAAGGTAAGGATGTGAAGCCTGAAGGCGTTCACACGTAAAAGGGAACGAATAGCAAGCCAAAATTCAGTGACTGTGAGACCTCGGCGAAGGCGCACCGAAGCATGGCTGATGATTGAACGAACCTCCAGGGGAAATCATCGTGTCGCTCTCTCGTCTCTCACGCCATGTCCAACACAAATTCGCGGCGGCAATTACCAGCGCACTGTGTACGCTAGGGGACGACGAGTACGGCACAGTGCACACACGGACAGAATCGCCCCAGATTGCCGATGGAGTCCGTCCGTCAAAGCGAAGGGTCCAACACTTCTCCAGGAAGGGATTGGTTCCAACGACGTCGTCTCGTGCCGGGAAAGGCGCAATTCTTTGCAGGGATGCGATGTTGGTGAGCGTGTATCGTTAGTGATGCAGAGTTTCCCTGCCGACGAGGTACTGCACGCCGGCGATCTCAACGATGGCAACTCCGGCATCGAACCGTGCAGTCTGCAGCATCTGGTTTTCACCAAGCCACAGCCGAGTGGCGCCAGCGTAGTATCTCCTGACAGTCAGGATACAAAAGTCCAAGGGGCCAAGATTCGTCTCGGGGTTGCTCTCCGAGATTACGGAGTCCAGTTGCAGCACGGTCTCTGACGTGGCAAGCGTTGCAGAAGTTTGGTCGCGACATCTTCCATGCGGCTGCATGAGATGAGCAGCTAGTTTACGTTTGATGAGCAGCTTTGTCGAAATCAGCTACCATCCTCGCTATCCATTGTCATTGGAGGAACTCAACAATTCGTCATGCGCAAAGGCTTGTCTTAGCTCGAACAAAGTCGCCCCGACTGTGCCCCTAGAGCCTTTTCCCCATATCGGAGTACCGCGCGGCCGCGCCGATTCGCGTGGGATCAGGGCGTTGTGACTCGCGGTTATGAGGGCTGTCGGCACGCTGTTCCAGTTCAAAAGCCTAGCTTTGTTAGTCGAGAACTCCCGCACGTCCGAGTCAAATCGCCCCATTCGGTCTGCACATGTTGTTGCACATACTTGGGTACGCTTGTGGTAGTTGGTCACTAGCGGGATTCTCGCCTGATCGGCATGGGTGACCCTAACTGCATCCGGATCCCGACGATGATCATCCATCGAAGTGGCATGCCGGAGCTCCCTCCAGTGCCGTGGGCCGTTGCCTCGTAAGTCTGTAGGCCGGACTCGCTTGCAAAGATGTGTAGTCAACCGTGACTGCTTTGGGTTCCAAAGCATGCAGAAAATGCCAGTGCCGAAGCCGGCGGCACTGCAGCTACAATTGTCCGGTCGATCAGAAGTGGTGCTGCAGATGCTATGCAGTTCCTCTGGCCCGTATCAGCAGCATGGGAGCCGCACTAGGAGAGTGGAGCTCACAACAATTGCTTAAACTAGATCAACTCCAAGACCTTGCGAAACTCAGAGTCTAATCTGTGCTGACTCCTCTGCTGATGCAGATGTCCACGAGTCAAGAGCTTGCATAACAAGTGTGTTTGGTGCCATGCATTGAATCTGATACATCTCGCTTGCGTCGAACTTCCAGATGTGCCAATGTAATGTGCTTGCCACGCACTCATCCGTTGTCAAATTGTACATTCCACACGTCAGGTAGTGGAACGAGCGGCGAGTTCAGAGTCCAGTCGTCAGACCGCCAGATAGTCGAGGAGAGCGCGTGGAGCCTGGAGGTGGGGTAGAATGCGATCTCCGGACTGGTTTCAGAACCACGGGACGGCCGCTTGTACCGGACCATGGTATGGTCAAACGGGGCTATCCTGTCAATTGAGTAGTGCTGTGCAGGGGTGAACTTCACTAAACGATCTTAATTATCGCTCTTATCGCTAAACTCCTCGTCTAAGTCTATTTAGTACTAGAGTCGGTTCTACTTTAGATAAGACGTTAACGGCTTAATTAC
>AFIV01000520.1:0-99959 GCA_000223765.2 Zymoseptoria ardabiliae STIR04_1.1.2 | reverse complement strand
ACTTATAGCTCTTAAATCTATAGGGTTAGGGTTGTTAACAAAATTTACGACTTTTTTACCCTAGATTTAAAACTACGTAGCCGTACTAGTATATATAGTTTCTTAAATGTTTATAAACGGTCGAAGGTAGAATTTTAGTAGAGATATTGTTTAGTATAGTATAGGTTATACGGCGCGCTAGCCTCCGGCGGCTGTATACTAAAAAGCACTAAATCGTTACGAACGTTACGAACATTACACACCAAAAACCCGCCAAGGAATGGTGCATGATAATCGTTAATCACGCACCAGAGTCGATCCCTGGTTGCATGTGAAAGCGCAACAGAGTTTCGGCTCCACACACGCTAAGCTTCTTTTGATCTCGGCGCGCTTGACATCAGGCGACACGAACTTATTACACATGAAAATGCCCCGTGGTGCGATAGATCAGCAGCAAAACCGAACCGATAGTCGGGTTCATGGATTTTGTATAAGCGAGGGAGGCCGAGGATGATGGAGAGGACGAGTGCCCTCTTGGATCGATGAAAGAGGTGCGCATCAATTCCTCGCAAGCAGCCCAAGGCCTACACCGACGACGGCCGAAGCCCAGGTGAAATCGTAACGACCGCAACGTTGAGAAGAGGAGGATAGGTGAGCCAAACATTCCCATTAGGTACTCGCTAGCCAGTGGGTATACAACAACATGCTCCATAACGCCTTGCTTGCCTTGCTGCAACGAAGGAGAAGAGATCGCGACCAGAGATTTGTCCCTTTCCATAGCCTCCGACACCACTCCTCACCCAGTCCACCAGATAGCCGCCGAAATGGCATTGTGCCTTCCGCCGACTTCATCTTTGCTCCACTCGTGTCAGCCAGGTCGCCCCGTGAGTTGCCTCTGCTCAGGCAGCGAGTCGACGCCAGCCCTCAGTGCCTGCGGAGGTCGCTGCTAGCTTCATGTTGTAGTCGCAAGCCGGCTGGCTTCATCGTCGTCGCACCTTCCATACTCGTTTTCCACTCCGCCTCGATCCTCATCCCCATCAAACAGCCACCCACATCACCGATACGACAATATCCATCCCCTTCCCCTCTCCCCCACCATACTTGTAACTCCACATGCCATCCTTCTCATTGTTCCAAAACGCCCCACTAGCGCTATGCATCCCTCTCCTGCCAACCTTCTTATCCCCTCCCGCAGCCACCTCCGCACCCTCACCACCCCCCGCTCGAGGATCGCTCAGGTGCTGAATGATCGTCGCGGACACGATGAATTTGTAAGCGGGCGGCTCATCTCCCACGGCGGACTCGGACATCAAGGACTGCAGGATGTTGTTGATGATGGTCTGGTTCCAGGTCGCGGTTTGGGAGTGCTCGTAGACGGAGGCGGTGGAGACGGCGGCGTCGCAGGCGGTGGTGCAGATTTGGCGGAGGCGGGTGGTGGGGAGTGGAGGCTGGGGAGGATGGGTTAGTCGAGGGGAGGAGGTGGAGGCGGTGGTGGTCTTACTGCGGCGGCCATTGTGTAAGGTGATTGTGTTTGGTTTCACTGGCGATGTTGTGGAATGAAGGGTGGTATTCGTGCGGAGGAGGACTCGAGGATGAGGGGAAGGCCTGTCGGATGCGAGGCAGCAGGCTGGAGATTTTTGATCTCTTCGGTGAATGGATCAAGCAGAGCGACACGCGGTGAGGCGGACACAGCAGGTCGGGTCAGTTGGAGGGAGAGGAGTGGTGTAGTGTAAGGCGTTGGTGGTGATTGGAGAGGGAGATGGTCAGCTGTGAGTGGGATGAGATTGGGGGATTGTGGTCAATACAGCGAGAGAGTGGAGAGCGTGGAGAAGCTAAGGTAAGGTAGTCAGTCTCGTTGACCAGGCCAGGCCCTTCCCTTCCTTGACTTCGTATCGCACCCGATATCGTCGCATTTATTCCCAGCCGGAGTTGTTCCGAGGTGGAGTAAATCGAATCGAAGCTGTCCCAGAATATGCATAGACGGGACGGCCCGGCGGAAGCTCGAAGGCCGGTCTCGACGAGGCCAATCAGACTTGGGGAGACAAGCTTGGAGTGCTCTGCGGTGGAGGGGTGGACTTGACTGAGAAACAACTTCTTTTCCAAGAGCACGACACTCTCACTCAACCACACACCTATTGAAGCATTGAAGTCCACACAACAGCTACAGGACCCAGCATTCAAACACCGCCATTCGCTCGACCGCACTCACATCCGCCGCGGACGTACCACTGTCATCCGCAGCAGACCGACCTCCAGCTTGAACCTCACACTCACTCCACCACACAACCGCGACAATGTCCTCCCAACCACTCCTCCAAACCGCGCCAGGTACGTCCCACACCCTCAATGCCCCAAATCGTCCCTCCCACTAACCTCCTCCCCCACCTCCAGGCAAACGCATCGCCCTCCCCACCCGCGTCGAACCCAAAGTCTTCTTCGCCAACGAACGCACCTTTCTCTCCTGGCTAAACTTCACCGTCATCCTCGGCGGCCTGGCCATGGGTTTGCTCAACTTCGGCGACCGCACGGGCCGCATCGCCGCCATCATGTTCACCCTCGTCGCCGTCGCCGCGATGGTCTACGCGCTCGTGACGTTTCACTGGCGAGCGAAGAGTATTCGCATGAGAGGACAGGGTGGGTTCGATGATCGGTTTGGACCGACCGTGTTGGCGATGGCGTTGTTGGGGGCGGTGATTGTGAATTTTGTGTTGAGGTTTAGTTCGTAGAGGGAGGGCAGAGGAGGTGAAGAGGAGGAGAGATATGGAGGAAGTTGGAGGGAGAATTGTGGATGCAGAGCAGAGGAGAGGAGCGTTGCTGATATGGATGATGTGGAGATAAAGAGGTTGGAGTGGTTTTGAAGCTGTACAGTGGGCGTGGATACGGAGGAAAGACGGAGACAACATCACACATGTATCAAACGCACAGAATACTGGCCAATGGCTTTGGGACCGGGAAGATATTTCGGTTGTGAAAGACGCACGGGTGGGATTTTCAAATGATGGAATACATCTTTTATCTGCTCACAAGTGACCTCCGGCTAACAATTGTCACATCTCCACCTTCTACTCTGACTCGTCCGTTCCGCCGCGTAGTGGCAGCAAAGGCCAAGTTTGTAGATCACATGTCTTGCGTTCTGATCCCATCCAGACGTCTTCCACTTCGATGCATCTTGCGAGCGACTGCGTTGTGGCGGCGACAGAGCTTGAGACGCACTGCTGCCTTTGCCAGTGTTCCTCTCTGATGAACAGCAGTGTCGAAGCTGCCACTTGCGGGCTAGACCGCTAGACCTCGCCATCGTTTCAGTCCACGACAGCCCGCTTCCTGCAAGTGGTGCCCGGCATCTCCGTCGCTTGTCGCGTGTTATTGCGACGAGATATTGATCGACTCCAGGCATCACAGCATTGCGATGGACGAAAATTTTAAATGTTGAATCTGACTGACCGCAGGGAGTCAATCTCATTTTCCTTCGTCACCCTGTCCAGGTACTCCGCCCATGCCGGGACTCGGGTGGTTCGGAATGGCATGCTGCTGGCGCGGTGTCATCTGTGGGAATCCGCCGGACATCGCTCGCTGCTGCTGGAGGTGATATGGATGCGCCTGATTCGGAGAGGGCTGGAATTGACCTTGCATCTGCATGTTAGGCTGGAAGCCTTGGTGAGAGCCCTGGTGCGACATCATCGGTGGGCGTGGACCGTTGTTAAAGTTCTGGCCACCGTGTTGCTGCATATGTGGCATGTGCGGTTGTGCATGAGGTGGCATTGGCGAGAACCCTTGCTGGGGCATTGGGCCGTTAGCATAGCCTCCAGAGTGCTGCTGCACCATCATGTGACCACCCATGTGTGGTCCATTGAACTGAGGACCCGGACCATATCCGCCGGGACGCATTTGGCCCACTTTCGAAGTCGTCAGTGGCGCATTAAAAGGAGGCGCATGTCGTGAGTACTTACTCTGTCCTTGCGGTTGTCCCGGCATCATCATCATCGGGCCGCTTTGCATGTGAGGTTGGCGATAGGCCATTGAAGGACTCACGCCATACCCTTGAGGCATCGGCTGACCGGGAAAGCCCTGTGGCATTGGAGGCATTTGTCCGCTGAAGGGAGCAACTGGTACCTGTTGCGCGCGCGGCGAGTTCTGTACGGAGCCATTCGGCCCAAACTGCTGTTGCAAGCGCGGATCGAATGTAGGACCATGCTGCTGCTGTTGAGGGTAGAATTGCTGTTGACGATGAGATGGTTGCTGCATGTTCCCATGCATGTGTGCCGGCAGTTGGTGGGCATGCGGCATTTGGTTGTTTGGGTTTGGAGTGTGCATGGGCGAAGGACCCTGGCTCGGCGCTTGCGTCTTTGGAAACGCAGCAAGGTACATTGCTCCGTCGTTCGGCTTAGTGACCGGCCAGGTGGGGTTGGTATTGTACGCCTGAGGAAGACCGCCATTTTGAGTGTACTTCTTCTTCTCCTGGTCGTTGTAATCGGCTTCGGCCATGCGATGGAGAGGATCAAATGTGGATGGGAAAGGCTTTGTGGTCTTGGGCTTCCCTTTGCTGAAAAAGGATGCCTTCTGCTCTGCTGGCTGGCGACCTCGACTGACAGCTCTCTGTGGGCTGGGAGAGCTGCCTGTCGGGGTGAAGGCAAACGCACCGGGGCGGAACTCGAACGCTTTGGCATTGACGTTGAGTCGAGTGGCAGAGCCTGGACTCATAGGCTGCTCCGTCGCCGCTGGGGAAGGTCCGGCGGGTATGCGAAGGTCTGCGGGCAGCGGCTGTGGCATGCCTGCGCGGGCGTTGAAGTTGCCTTGAATGCGCTGGCCAAGCGGAGCACGTGGCAATTGCGCTTGACCCGGACCCTGCTGTCCAGGAGCGGGTCCGCCGCGACCTGCTTGTGGGCGTTGTCGTTGTTGCTGATTGAGATCCGCCCGTGGTCCGGTCGAGGGCGGAGGTCCAGGTTGCGATGTTGTGTTGGATGGAATGGGCGAGGTCACAGCGCTGTTAGTCTTGCCCCTCGATTCTTCCTCCTTCGCTGCCTCTTCCGCCTTGGACTGAATTTCCAGCTGCTTCTCGCGGTCTTTAGCCAAAATTGGCACCAGATCATCGGGCACTCGACTTTTGAGCTTGAAGTTGGCAGCAAATTTCTTTAAATCGTTCAGCTTCACATTCTTCTCCTGGCGCGCAGTCGTGCGCTTCGCCTCCTGTGCGGCACGTACGCGCAGCTTTTCGTTGTTGGCGAACTGCTTGAATGCATCTGCAGTGTCACGCACGCGATCTTCGGTAGTCGTTTCCTTCTTCTTCGGCGCGACTCCACTGTCAGGGTTTATTTCCGTTGATCCCCGCGGGACTGGCGCCTGCGATTGTGATGTTTGAGCAGGCGACGCCTTAATCTGGCTTGAGATGATTGCCGGGTCGAATGGAACACCCGGAACGCTGGGCGCTCCAGTCATTGGACGCTGTGATGGTGGCACATATGCGCCGGTGGCTCTCTTCGGCAATGTGGTGGCCTCTCTCCTGACTCCTGAATACTTGTCTTCTTCATCTCCACCGTCGTCACGATTCGCATCTCTACGTCTTTCCTCCGCAACGTGAGCATTGGCAGGTGCTGAGCCTTCAATCTCACGAGCGATGCGATCGGCCTCTGCTTGGCGTCGCTTGTACTCCGGATTCTGACGATTGATGGATGTGGTGTAAATGTCCTCGTCGTATGTCGATTGCACTCCGTACATGCGTTCGTTGGCGGCGAATTGATCCCAGCTGGAATCGTTCGGATCGCCCAAAGACATGTCGATCGAAGATTCATGGCCAGCGTCCCATCGTTGCAGCTCACGCGCGCGTAGCATGTGCGGATCTCTGCCGGAGATCTGGGTATCGGTCATGAAAGATGAGGCCGCAGCGCCTGTTGATCGTGTGTCAGCTGATGTCGCAATTGCCGTCTGCAGTCCAGCCGTACCATTCTGCCGATACTGTGCAGTAAAAGTCGTCACATCCTGGACGTATAAATCTGTAGTATCCTGCACATCGAAGCTCATGATATGTTCCTCGCCCTCGCCTAGATATCCACCAGACAAGTCTGAATTGCCATTCGCTTGCTGCTGACCGCCTGCAGTCCGTGTCTGCTTTGCCATCTTGATGACATAGAATGCCTTGTTGGCCTCGAATGATCCGCCGCTGAACACACCAGTATATTGCTCGCCGTTCTTCAATGTGATTGTCGCATCGTTGCCCTATCATGGTGTCAGTCCCAGCTTCCTTGCTTCCAAAGTTCGCGTGCGAACATCTCCAAGTGCTTGTACGTACAACAAAGTGTGCCATGAGAAATAAGGAGCGGTCGTGTGCCTGCTTATCGAGTGCTTCGCCGGAGGTTTTCATCTGCGGAGCCTGGTGTGGAGGCTTGGATAATGGCTTGTCGGTGCCATTGGGGGCGTTGTTCGTTTTCGGATTGAATGTGTTCCACACACTCTTCTGCGGTTGCTGTTGCTTTCTGTATAGGCGATTGATCAGCACACGCCAAGATTCACATGTGGGCTGGGTCACAGTCGAGGCAGTGCAATTGGAGAGCATGCACAAACGTGAATGCGACGTGCAATGCCTCGCGCTGAGGTCCGACAATGGGACAAAGGGACGGATGGTAGCGGGAGGTGGGATCTGTCTCGGGACAGCTTACCTGGAGGTGGAGTCGCCGTTCATCGTTGCGGCCGACATGTCACCACTTGGTGACTTCGGCAAGTGAACGGCGCCGGGGTGGTGTGTAGTGGACGCCAGGCGGCAAATGGACGGCGGAGAGAGGGGTGGTGGACCTTGGATCGGACGGCGCCCGACGTGTGTGGGTAGAGCCGGTCGAGGTCTCGTGCGGTCCTCCGCGCGTTCGAAAGGAGAAACACGTGCGACGCTGAACAACAACAGGCTGGAGAGAAGCAGAGGGCGTGGAGGAAGGCCACGTAATGGGAGGGCGAGTGGTGGGAGGGAAATGGGGTGATGTCGTGGAAGCGTTGGTGTTCAATCGAGAGGTTCGCACGAGGGCATGGAGCAGTTATTAGCGGCTTCTTTAGCTTCAAAGTAGCGGAACCTTCACAGTGCTTGAAACTCTTTCGAATGGCAGTCGAGAGAATATGGCATCGCTGGGATCATCATTGTATGTGAGCCACCATATTATTCCAACAGCGTTCGTCGGGAGCTCCGGGTTTCCTTCTGCTCCGCAACATCGATATCGCTGCGTACTGTACCAACAAGGGCAGGCGGACGTCCAAGCGGGTGATGGCCGCGAGGGTTATTCTCGTCCCGTATAACAGCTTGACAGGCGTCCATGTATGTACACTAATCACAAGTCCCACCCGTGCAATACGCGCCATACAGGTAGTTGTAAGCAGCTCGCCTGCTGGAGTAGGTATCATCTTGACAGTCGATCTGTTCCGTTCTCACCAAGCCCTCTCTGAACAGGTTTCGACCTTCGATTCATCGTTTCGCCTTGTTTCCGACAGCTACGGGAACAGCCGCTTGGACGTTACAACACCTCCCTACGGTAACTTCAAACGGAAAACCCAAGAAGCTCAAGGTCCAGGCGCACCGACGTCCGTCCACAGCCTGCACTGGACTTCGTCTTGACTCGACCGTCTTTTCTGCCCGCAGCGCTTCAGCACCGTTGTGACCGTCGAAAATATGAACGGCGCGCAGCAACCCGTCGCGTCCATGGCCGCGCCGGCCGAAGATGGGTCTGTACAGAGAGGGAGTGGAGGATCAGGCCGTTCTGGAAGTGGGAGGTCGCGACAGAATGTGCGTCCATGATGAGGACGTGTGGCATCGCACACGATGGTTCAGCTAACAACATTCGACCAGCCGCAACAACAGCTCTCGACCATCGAAAAGTCCGTCACACATCTCCTGGTCGCTACGAAGCAGCTACTGGAGACACTCACGATGTGGTCAACAGCACGCGCAACCGAAGGCGAGGTCTCCGACGTCTACGTGCGGCTGGGCTACGAATTCAACATCGCTTGCAGGGCGTTTAATGCGATAGGAGTGGACACATCAGATTTGGGACCAGTTCCGGACATGCTACGGACAATCTTGGAAGAGACGCTGAGCCAGGAAGCAAATCAACAGAGCTTGGAAAAGTACTTGCCGAGGATAAGAGATATCATCATAAATCTGCTGCACGGGTTGAAGAAGAAGCAACAACGGTTACGACAGCGAAGCAATCGAGATGGCACTGATGCGAATCGTCAGCCGCGGCAGGCTTCTTCTGCCAGCAGTGTTGCATCAAATTTGACAGAGCAGCTGGAGGACGTGCCATCTCGACATCCCAGCAATCGATCATTTGCGCAGAGACAGGGCAGTGGAGATATTGGCGCCGCAGATCTGCCTCCCAGGACGACCAGTGCTGCAGTGAATAAGGGCTCGCCAAAGAGACATGCATCCAGCCCTCAGAACAGCGTCAGCAATGGTCATCCACGACAGGATGTCCTCAGCAACGACTCGGGATCATCCATCTCCAGCACGAGCATGCAGAACATGCCTGTGATTGCACCCTACCCCGAGAACGAGACGATGCCGACGAGTGAGAGCTTTGAACAAGAACGAGCAGAGATTCCACCTAGAAAACAACCACCGAAAGCAAACGATGCACTGACTGCACTGCAACGAGGAGGAGATTTGGAACGAAGAGCTTCGAGGCGGTTCTCTGCATACCAAATACAGAAGCATCTTGGAGCGGCGATGCCCGGGATGCCTGCAATACCACCTTCACAGAACTCGCCCATCCCGAATAGAGGTCGTGATGCCCGCGAGTCCTTGAATGCTGTAAGATCGCGTGGAAGCGCGATCCACGATCGGAACAGGTCACGCAATCAGAAGCCGGGGAATGAGGTTTCGCCGAACAGAGACGTCGATAGGCGGATATCAGAGGAGTCGAGTTCGCACCAGGAAGATGATCTGCCTGCGCCTGGTAAATCGTCTACAGTGCAGGAGCTACCGGCTAGTCCACTGATAAAGACGCCGGAAGACAAGCTCGCAGACACCTTCTTTCCGCAGGCAGAGGAATCGTTCAGCGCCACTGTGAACGGACCTATGGACGAGCCATTTGTCCCGATTGCGACACCCACAGAGCTTGAAGGGATGCCTGCTGTCGAATTATCAAGGCATTCAACACGACAGGGACGCCAGTATACCCCTCCAGCATCGCAATTCATCCCCGAAGGATCGCCTCAGGCTGGCAAGGAGCTTACACTATTCTTGCAGTACAAGAGCAAGATCAAGAAATTTGTATTGCCCGACGGCGGCGATCTCACGATACCCAGATTACAGCTTGCCTTTATCGAGAAGTTCGCGTGGAACACGCACAACAACGGTGTTGACTTACCCGAGATCTATATACAAGACCCGGTATCTGGTGTGAGGCATGAACTGGAAGATTTGAACGACATCAAGGATCGATCTGTCCTGGTTTTGAATGTTGAAGTGTTGGACGAAGTCAAACGACATTTCGACGATGGCATTGGTGGGCTCAGACGCATTGTGGAGGGCATCAAAACCAGCATGGACGATCAGCAGGTCACTATCCAAAGAGTCTCCGACAGGCAGCAAGACACAGCAAAAGAGCTGGCAGTTATCGCAGCAGCGCCGGCTCCTGTCGCAGCGGCTCCAGCTGGCTCTGCGATGGCAAGCAAAGACATGGGCCAGCTCAAGGAAGTGCAGTCATTACGGCGAGACCTTGCTGTCGTGCGACAGACATACACCTCCTTCGTGTCCGACATGCAAGCATCTATGACCACTCTTCGCACCAAGGCTGCCACAATCAAACAGGCCGCAGTCGTCTCCGCAATCCCAGAAATGGACAACAACACTGGTCGTGCCTACGTCAACAACGGCAAGAAATCCCTTTCGGACGATAGCGAAAGCATCGTCAACCGCGTCGACGACCTTCAGGACCTCGTGGAAGACCTGCGCAAAGATGTCGTCACGCGAGGTGTGCGTCCCCTTCCTCGGCAGCTCGAGGAGGTCAGTCGTGACATTAGCATCGCCACCTCGGACCTCAAGAAGTTGCAAGAATTCTTGAGGAAAGAAAAGCCCGTCTGGACAAAGATATGGGAGAAGGAACTGCAAGTCGTCTGCGACGATCGCGATTTGCTTACCATGCAGGAAGAGCTCGCCGCCGATTTGGAAGACGATCTCGAGAAAGCCGCGCAGACCTTCGCCCTCGTCGAGCAAGCCACCAAACAGCAGAACCTTGCTTCGCCTACTGCCAATGGCGGTGCCGTCCCAACCGGCGTGCGCTCCACCTCTCGCACACTGGTCCCCATTCCGACTGCCGATCCCGCGAAAGCAAAGGACAGCGTCCTCGGCGAAGTCCGCGCTTTACAACCGAATCACGAGTCCCGCCTCGAAGCGATCGAACGCGCAGAACGCCTACGTCAACGAGAACTCGAGACACGCCGCGAAGGTGAATTCCAAAAGGAGCTGGGCAATTTCGTGGAGGAAGGCAAACTCAAGAAATCTGGCGGTGTGGAGGAAGTGGAGCGGCAGAGGAAGTCGAGGGAGGATCGCACGCGGAAGGAAATTTGGGAACGTCAGCAGCAGCGGTTGAAGGAAATGGCGGAGAAGGAGGCTGCTGCGGCGGCGGCGGCGGCTGCGGAAAAGGAGAAGGAGGCCGAGGGAGCCGAGAGTGCGGATCCTGCTCCGCTTCTGGCGGTGGATAAGGAGTTGCCGCCTGTTCCTACGGAGGACGAAGAGGAGCCTGCGGCCGCTGATGAGGCTAACGGAGACGAGAAGGCCAGCAATGCCGCGTCTGAGGAAGAAGAAGTCTTTGAGGAAGCGAAGGAAGACGCTGCCGCTGCGCCGCCCTCAGATCAGCCCGCTCCTTAGGACGTAGCGGGTGTTCGGTTCCTTGTTCCTAGGAGGATGGTGGCACTGGCTGCTTTGGCTCCCCGGTAGCTACCTTGCAGTCGTGTTGGGACTATGCGCGGATATGTTGGACTGTAACGCACGGGATTGAACGGTACTTTGGCATCGAGCGGAAGGAAGCTGGAGCATTTGACTCGACTTTGGAACTTGTAACTACAGCATTGTACAGATCGAATATCAGGAAGTGGATAAGGACGGAGGAAGTCGTCGAAATACAGTGCAATTGCGCAACTCCTCATCACTGGCATGATCAAGAGGCTTCCTTACGAGTATCTACTGGCCTGGCAAGGATCGCATGCAAGGATCTTTGCACGTCTGTATGCTGTGGATCCAGACTTCGCATAGGATTGGCCTGTACCAGGTCCCAGGATGGCGAACGGCAGTGAGCGGTGGCTGTTCTTTAAAGACAAACGGGAACTCGCCGGGCATGTTGCGCCGAAGCCCGGAGTGAACGCGGATAGCAGGAAGCCAGGCCTCGTTCGCCTCTCACGGCTAAGCATATTTTCACCTATTCCTGTCCGACCCTGACGACTGGGATGGATAAAGCACTGCCATGGATTGAAAAGTCGCTGCGATGTTACCATGAACAAACCCAACGACTCCCTGAGTCGTGCCTAATGGTGAGCTCACTCGAAGCCGCGAGTCCACTGAACACACGGCGAGCTTGACCCCAATTCGGCGAAGTCTCTGGGGCCTCACACTCCAAATTCTATGCCCGGTCGTTCAGACTTGTTCGCAAGACGAGGACGACAATGCCCGACTCCAACGTCCGTGGCCCCGGACACTGCTGTGATTCCGATACCTCCGTTCATTCCACCGGCCTGTCACCAGAAACCCGGGTTCAGATCTACTACGACGTTTTTGAGGACCATGTGAACACGTTTTACGAGGATCATCTTGCGAGACCGATCACGGAGCCTGTAATGCTTCAGTACGTGCGATTCCTAGAATCTCAGCAGGACTACTTTGAAGAGTTGAGCAATCTTGCCTCGCCGGACTTACTGAAAGATAACTATTCGCCGTACAAGTCCTTGTAGGAGACAGAGGTCGCTATCGGCTCATTATGGCCGCTAGTAAGAATCGAGAGGGAGAGATTGCGATATCTCGTGAGTGGACGCGTGCCGTCGAGAGGAAGCAAGAGCGATACATGGGATCGCTCGGTCGAGGCTAAAGAACATAAGTGCGGAATGCTCCATGCGTTCATGGCGTTGTGCATGGCTGCGGAGATGGGGAGAAGACCATCGAATTACGCCGCAGAATCGTATCGAATGCGTTCTCATCTGGACGATGAACGAGAATACTATCGCTTGCCCAAACCTTGGAGAACTCATGTGGTTCGAGCTCCGCTGGACGAAGATTTATGTCCGCTGGCACTCCTCTTGTGAGTGGCTGGGTCTTGCACGCACAGCTGGACCTAGCCGTCGCGATGAGGTCTAATCGCAACAGGAGTGCACGGCTATGCATCAGTTGCCGTTCGGAGCGGGACCATGGTCTTTCGGCACGAGACACACTTCAACTCTCCCGGGTTCTCAGATCTGAAGGCCCAAAGCATGCGCTCCAGTAGGTTCACTGCGCTTCTTGCGGACGCTTCTTCGATCTTCTCGGCTTTCCCGCAAAGGAAGGAAGGGCAGTAGCAAACGACGAGATGAAAGTCAGGCATGCTACTAAAGAGGGAGTATCCCGTGCAATTTGCACAGTTGCAGTCCTGACACGAAGGTCTCCCGAAGGATACCGCTCGGTCGTCACAACGCAACAGCTCCTCAAGATGTCGACCTCCGCCTTACTCAACTTACCAGCCGAGCTCCGCGTCCCAATCTACATCTCCATCTTCGCCAACCACTGGGACGATCTGTTCTCCACGATGACGCATAAGGCGAGTAAATCCGTACCCGCAATCCTCCACACGAATCACCTCATACGCAGCGAGGGTCTGGGAGAATACTCAAAGTTCCTGCGAGCGGAGCAGGAGCGGTTGAAAAAGAGAAATGCCCGTTTTAGCAGGTTCCTCCATCGGAGCGCATGCCGCAAGCATGACCGGGAGGAATTGGAACGTCGCTTCCGGCGCTGTCGCTGTCCAGGGAGGAGAGATTACAAGTGTTTGTGGTTACTACGGATGGAAAGGAAAAGGATGAGCGTGTGCAAAAGTGGTTCTGGGGCACAGAGGGCCCACAAATTGGGTTGACAGAAGTCGGCCGCTGGGAAGCCTGCGGCGAAGAACGATGTGTAGTTCTCTTTGGACGTGTTCACGACGAGGACTGAACGGCATCCTGCGCAAATCAAGTCAGGGCCTCGAATGGATCTCTTCGCGACAGCTCTATGGCATTTCTCGTTGGCTCTGAGACCCTTTTCCCAGCGTGTTTGCCGGACATGGTTAGCAAAGGAGTGAACCTATTTTCCAGCCTCGTTTTTGGTCCTTTCCTTCAACCCAGTTATGTACCAACGATCTAAAACTCCACCGGCAGGCTGATATGATTGTGAATGTTGCTTTGATTTATCTACGTGCTCAAGTGGGCCTTCTTGTTACACTCACGAACGGCTGAAGCGACTAGGGATGGCCACAGACCGTGGAAGATGCATGTCACAGTACAATTGTCTTGGTGTCATGGCGATGTTGCTGGAAAAGTGGCAGAGTGTTATTCCTCGACCAATCTAATCAAGGTTCTCACTGCTCAAACGTATCTGACCCTCGCTGCAGCTCCGTCCTTCCCTTCTCTCCGACGTCCGCTTTCACGCTCAAAGACGCTCGATCTCGTGCAACCGGGTTGATTTCCCCAAACGCCTTGCTCATGATGCCTGATGGCAGTCTTAGTGGACCAACCACATCGGTCCTTCCTTGAGAGCAGTTCCCGCCGGTGCCGTCGTATTTGTTGCGTCGTGGCGGCTTTCGCGCTCACTCAATCATGACCCATCATTTGTATGAGATCAGCGTTTCGTCGTCTTTGGGCGAGGCTTGCACTCATCTCCCACGATTGGATGAAGCATGATCTTGTTGGGTGTCTGTTGGGTGTTGAATTGGTAGCCTTTACTCCAATCGTAGCTGACCGCGTAGGCGAAGATGCTGCCAGTGCGATTGAACGCCGTTGCGCTGATGGTGCCACCAACCTCAGGGTAGCCCTTCAGCCTGTGCTTTGCGTCCTTGTCCCAGAAGTGGAACGTGCCATCGGATCCCGCGGTGCTGAAGGTGCCGTGTTGAGGATGGAAGCTGATGGCGTTCACGGCGAAGACGTTGCTGATAGTGCGGTCGTTGGGTGGCGTTTGTCGATGGCACTTGAAGCTGAAGTTGCTGCCCGCGTCCTTGTCTTCGATGTATTGGATCGCGCAGCGGCCTTCTATGCTGCCGACGGCGAAGCCGGTACCGTCAGCGAAAGTGCTGACAACTCGGGTCTGCCATTTGAGAGGTGATTGCATTGATTTGAAGAAGGTTGTGGGATTCTTGAGGTCGATGACGTGGATCCATCGTTCTGCCGTGCCGACCACGAGCATCTGGTCATTGCGGACGTCCATGGTGTACACGCGCTCCTTGACGTCCAATGAGGCGACTGGCGTTTGTTGCCGCAAGTCCCAGTACTTCACGGTCTTGTCCCAGCTGCCGGTCACAAGCATGGGAGTGCCGTTGGCCTGAAAGGACTCCACGCAGCGAATGGGTTCATCATGCGCAGCGACTTGTGTAGGTTTTGTGATGTCGCCTCCGAGATCAAGCATTCGCGCAGCCTTGTCCGCGCCGACTCCGAATACTTTTGTGCCGTCCTGCATCAAACATTAGCCACTCGTTCCAAGATGATGTCCTCAAAGTGCCACGCTCACCCCACTCCAACATGTGTTCAACGCTGGACCCTCATGACTGAACATTGCCTTTCCTTCCGTCGTTCCATTCTCTTTGACCTCGTATATTCTCACATTGTTGTCCCAACTCGATACGGAGAGATAGTCGGCGGCGGGGCTGAAGCGCAGTGCGGAAACGCTGTCGGTGGGAGGGTTCGCGACCTCGACGTCGCCTTTGAGGTCGCCCTGGGTAGGGTTTGCCGCGCTGTTGGCGCTCGAGAAAGCCATCGAATCGGACTTGCTGCTGGGCGAGAGGAGAGTGATCTTTCGGCCGGTGCTGGGAATCTTGTAAGGACCTGGACCAGTCTGGCGATTTGGGTACGCCATGGTGATGATC
Source organism: Zymoseptoria ardabiliae STIR04_1.1.2 (assembly GCA_000223765.2). Taxonomy (NCBI): domain Eukaryota; kingdom Fungi; phylum Ascomycota; class Dothideomycetes; order Mycosphaerellales; family Mycosphaerellaceae; genus Zymoseptoria; species Zymoseptoria ardabiliae. The sequence continues at coordinate 84,939 of AFIV01000520.1, read as the reverse complement.
TGACGCAATTGATGCGCGATGTCGGTGAGAGGAACTTACTGCAGTCGTTGATGAAGAGAAAGGATCAGTCCTCAAGTATGACGAGCGTGAACTTCGTCAATTCACTCGTTGCACGTCTCCATTCACCTGTGCGATTCACGCGCTTGTTGGAGCTTCGGAGCGCGCTTTCGGTGTCAGTTTGCTCGAGTTCTTCGGATGTGCGGACTTCGCGGCTCTTTGAGATCTCCAATATATAGAGGATTGTCAAATCAAGCGGCCTTGCTTCCAGAATGTGTCTGCGGTCGATGGCGTTGCTGTATGTCTTTTCTCGATCGTCGTTCGATATTGATGAGGTCCAATTCAAGGCATCCGTCAGGCTGCACTTTGAGCACAGGCCCCGACGGCCCGCACCCGCATCCGCTCCTGCTTCTTCCAATTCTCTTCGAATTTCCTCCGACGACTTTCCTTCATCAACTTCTCGCTCGAAAAATCGCTATCAAAGCTCACACACAGACGAGTCTCGTACTTTGTCAATCACAAACAGCTTTGGGAGAAAGTCCCCGGACAACACCTGCCTTCGGTCAGGACTGCGGAAACGCGCCGCCACAGAAGCAATTTTGCGGCTCATTTTGCATCGGCCTCCATCCTCTTCATCTGCCCATGTGCCGTCCGCACTCTCACCTGGAAGCTTCGTCATTCGGACTGCGCCGGATCTGGAGACCGGTCACTTTCGGGTGACCGCCCTGCAAAGGGAGACGATGATATGAGTCTGCGCTTCTTTCCAGCTGGTCATGCTGTGGTGTCGCCGAAGGGCGAGAGGAGGCGATGGGAACCTGTGTGGAGACAAGTTGGGCTCAAGGTCAGTTGTGGAAACATTTCGTCACGGTCAACAGATATGCGATTGCTCACCCTCTTCACTCACGTGCTGAGATGGGTAACTCGATGGGGCTTATTCTCGATGCGAGGAGTTCAACTCTCTTTTTGGGCTTGCTGGGTGGATTGCAGGATTCATGCCTTTGCTGTGTCGAAGCAGCCAGGCTCTTTACTCTGCCAATGGCAGCTGTTCAAGTGATGACACAAGTAATAGAGTCAAGCACTGAGAATGCGTTGTCGGGTTTGCCCTTCACTGGGCGGTCCGCGGCGTGCTTTGATGCAACCATTACGACGGTATCTGATGAACATTTTATATACATTATCTAGCATTGAATATATCCCGCAAAGCACGCTTCTGTCTACCTCACACCCAGTCATACCAGCCCAATGCTGATTTCACGCTTTTCCCAGGACAAGTCCGCAGGAAGACCTCGAGCACTCCCGGGGTCTGCAAAATCGATGTTTCCGCAAATAGGCATGGTCGCACAAGACCGGGCCACCTTTGCATGAGGCTTTCATAGCGAGGTCGCAGGTCCCAAGTGGATAGTCCTGCCAGGGCCGACTCGAACAAGACTTTCGCACGATGCACGAGTACTTGCTTTCGGTCGTATCACTTACGCTTGTATCGACGCTCGAAGGAGAGGCTGAGATTCTGAGGTACTCCGACTGGCACTCCCTCATGGAAGCCGGCTCGCAAGAAGTCTCCATCTCGCTTGCATGATGCCGCTCCTTCGCTTGCGAAGCCGCAGCCAGGTGACACTTTGCTTTGTCATGGTGATAGGCTGTTAAAGCAGTCTGTGAATCGAGCAAAGTCCGAGGAGATCTGCTGTCCACTCTTCTATTCATTCGAGGCATTGACGGACATTTTGGTCGACAATGTCGCGACACCGCTCACTAGGCTCAGAAGAATCATGGAGCCAGATATCAGACTTAGACTCATGGACGGAAATTCCAGCTCCTATGAGCGACCGCCTATCACGGAGCCCACCTCCTGTCAATCCTCCTCGACCAAATCCATTGGCTTTGCCTGAAAGTCATCGTCCTTTTCCCCCTCCTCCTCCTAGGGAACACATACATCTTTCCGAGGATTATCCTCCTCGTCGGGGCTCTTATCCAAGGCGCATCAACCACCACCGATACTCTCGCCGTCGAGGTTCTTTGAACACTGACGACCAATCAGACGAGGATGCGCCTTATCTCAACCCACTGAACGACGAATTCTTCTGGGACGCAAATGACCGCAACAGAAGGCAGACACGGTATCGAGAATATTTGCGACCGCGCTCCCTCGATCGAGACTGGCTGTCATTCGATATATCGCTCACGCCTGCTCCATTGCCACAGCCGTCTGGTCGGCACGGTCAAGCGGAAGACGTTGTGTTCTTACGCAAAAATCCAGGTAAAGTCACAGAATTTCGCATATCAGCAGCGATCTACCGAACCGGGGAAGATGATGCCAAAGTAGATCTGCATCTGACGGAAGCGTCCAACGAGTGGGATGGAATGCGCTGGTATCATGTTCAACAAAACGAACTCCAACTGGAACCTCTTATCGACATCGTCGACTCTCAACCGGGACTTGATGCGAGTGACCGACTTCTTGCTGCGGGTCTTCTTCGTGAGATACATGCCGAATGCAGCTGGAAGCAACGGACGAGCAGACTTCCGCCCGGATTCATTCGGCGCCACTGCGAAAAAAGGGCTCATAGAGCCAGAGGCCGACCTGATAATGCGGTGGTTTTCATGAGCGTCCCCTTCTTCTCCAATCAGATTCGACCCACCGCATTCAGCTCCTCGCAAAGCCCTACCACAACTCTGCTTCAAGCAGGATACCCCGATGACAACACGCACGCCAGCTCCAGTGCAGAGGCCCTTTCGGCGGGCAAAACGTTTTCCAGTGTACCAGAGCTTTGCGTCTCGCACTTGTGGGTGTTACTGTGCAACAAAGGTATGTCGCAAACGTGCCCATCCTGCAGCGATGCTTCAGATCTGACTGACATGACCGCAACAAAGTTCTCTTTACCATCTCGGACCGGGACGCAGAGTATCACATGCACGAGCTTTTCACCACGACTAACATCTCTTCAAGTGGAAGCAAGCCTTTGCTGGCAGAGATCACAAACCCGCGTCAAAGAACATACCACATGATGATCGATCCGCTCCCATCGTACTTTGTGAGTAATCATGTCGGTACTGCTGGCTGCCCTTGGACTGACCGTGTCGCCAGCACTTTCGAGAACAAGTCCGTCAGAAGTGCCTCAACTACCCAGGCGTGGACAGGAACACATACTTCCTCACCTTCAATGATCACATAGAGCTGAATGCCTCCTCCTGGATTGAAAGGATGCGAAGCGAAAAGAATGCTGTGGTGCAAATACGGGTTTGCAGCGCAAGATTCAATGGTCGAGTAGCATCGCCTCGCGCTGAAGGATCGAAGACATCGCCGTGGTATGACGATCGACAGGTATTCCTTATGCAGCCACGAGATATACTGGAGGACCGAACCCATCATCCCGCTGTTCGTGTCAGACGCGAACTCGATGGCTTGGTCGATGAACTCATTGAAGTCAGGCACGAGCAAGGCACCCACGAGCTACTCGAGCCCGCAAAAGTTGAACAGCGAGGATCTACTAAAGTTATAGACAATACAACAAGGGACGACTTGGATCCCCGTATGCCGGAGGTTTATGACATTTCAGCGCCGAGACTGCCTCTAATGCTGGAAAATGGCCCCAGTGTGTCAAAGCTGTACGACTCGGAGCAAGACCAGGAACCATTATCTTCGGACGCTGAATCGGTTATAGCGGAATCTGGGCCTGTCGTGCAAGAGATCTTTGCGGATCATTTCACCTCGTTGGGCGCAGCTGACGACACTGATGCAGTCGGGGTATCGACAGATCCTTCACACGATGCTGATGACCCCATAGCGAGCGCTTCAAATCACTCCTTCGAACCTTCTGGCGCCCTGGCGGTCCGGCAAAGCGACAAACACTACAGCGACGAGAGGAAATCAGAACCACGGCCTCACGATGACGTCCGCGATGAGTACGGGCCACGAGTGCCAACGGCCGGCCCAGAGCCCGCACCGGATACATCCGACAACCTACATTCAGTGTCTCCGATGCCATTGCGCATCGTGGCTCCGCAGACTACCTCCAACATCGATCAACGGACCTCGCTGTCGCCGGGGCACGCTGCTCGGAACGATCGCCTTCGTGGCGATGAGACCACCTCTCCCCGGCGAGGCTTTCGCGGATACAGAAGTCTGCCAAATATCTTGGGTTCGCGCGAGAGTCTCCGTAACCACGAGCATGCTACTGCCACAGGTCCTCGTTTTGCGAGAGCCCCGAACGTGGAGCCGTTCTTCAAGTGGGCTGCCAAGAACTACACGGACGAAGGACTGCTACGAGAGGAAATGATCGATCAAACTCGAGCTCTGAATACCATTCTAGATGGCCTGAGCTCTATCCGCGACGTGAAGTCTCGGAAGCCATTTGTTCGTTGTCCCGAATTCACTCTTCCGGTTCTTGAAAGTGATTTCCCTTTCCTTCAAGACAGCAACGAAATGGCTCGCCGCGATGGGAACGCACTCGCGGCAGAGCATGAAGCACTCAAGCTGCGCGTCTGGCGCAGCCTCGTGGAGCAAGGCCGTTGCGAGAGGGATGATCTGGTAGGCAAACGACGTCCATGACTCCTGCAAGCGCTGATGACTTGTCACAGACATTTCATATTGGTGTGATATACGACGAAACCGCCAACATTGTTGGCAAGTATATCGATGCAGGCAATCAGCATTCGGTCCTCCTAAAGGTATGGGGCTCGCTTCACTCGGTGTTTCATGTAAGTCTTGACAAGAATGGTGCCAAATGACGAGGCTGACGAACCGCATGAGATGATCATCGATTCAGACGAGGCGTTACACGACAATGAGGCTTTGGTGTTCTCCGTTCGGCCCTTGGACGAGTGCAAGCGACTCATCCGCGAACACTTGATAGCTTATTCTTGGATCGGCGACAGCCACCAATGCTGTTTGGCACGCATATTTCATAACAAGGCCGACTTGATCGACCACATCCGTACCAAACACCTCAACACTTGGCGGCGCCCTCCGTCCGATTCGGTCGTCGACCTCCTCATAGCGGAGCACGGTCGCGGACGCACCCTCGAGCTTCTTGGCATCACAAACTCTTTCCTGGGCTTCTTGTACCAGTTCCGAGAACAAGTCGAAGGTATAGCCTGCGGAGTTGCAAGCACGAGTGAAGATGTCTCTAGCTTCGCCCTCAGTCTGCCATCATCTTTGGTCGCCAGTTTTGGCCAGTTCGTGGTTGCACATGCCGAATGTGCCTTTGCCGCATCGAGGTATGACCGTTTGTATCGCATAGCTTGGACGGCCAAGCAATACAAGCGTACCATGAAGAGCGCAAGGCGTTCTATCGATACAGCGACAGAGGGGTTCCAGCGTGCATTGGATCTTGTGCATAAGGCAAGACGCGATGTCAGCCTTGTGTGCAACGCGGACGCCCGACTGCTGAGTCTCGTGGAAGTGAGCAGCGTTGGACTGCCGCTTATCGCTGCTGGGCTTCTGGCCAACGCCTCATCGAAGGTTTCAATATCTGGTGAGAACCGAAACATTGTCCAGATACACCAGGATCTGTCCAAAACATTGGTACGTCTCAGCTGCCGGAATCTTACATTCAAGACATGAACACAGCTGACCGAGGTACCCATGAAAAGGAATTGCAAGCGTATGAGAAACCTAGTAGAAAGCTTCTGCTGAGATTGAATCGATTCCGCCAGGAGCTCATCGCACTGTCCGAGAGCAGGGCCAAGGCTGACGAGGGCAACTTCCACTTCGCCAGATGTATTCGACCCTCCTCGTTCCGCATCACCACGCAAGACAGGAAATCACAATTTCGATCCGAGCACAAGCTACTCTCTGACCACCACTTTGATTTGGTGTTCCAGACCAGCCTAGTCGACAGGCTGTTGTATAAGAACGCGGATCTCAGCTCGCAAGTCAAGCAAAGTGTCGAGGTGCTCGAAGCGGATCACGGAAAAGCAATCTTGACCTTCACAACCATCACCACCATCTTTCTGCCTTTGTCCTTTGTCAGCACTTTTTTCGGGATGAACACGACAGATGTGAGGAACATGGACGGCTCGCAATGGGTCTTCTGGGCAGCGGCTATTCCCTTCACAGCACTCGTCACTGGCCTTACGCTGCTCTTTGCATACAGATGGAACGCGATTATGGATCGGAGTCAGGCCAGCTGGGTATCGTTTAAGTTGAAGATACAGCAATTCGACATCAAAGACCAGGACAGATGGCGCGCTGGGCGTCTACCGATATGGTCCACGGAGACCGAAGATAAAAGGGCTCGCATGAGGACGGATACTTGGGGCACGATGGAGTCTGGGCGGGCTGCCAGGAGAGCAAGGTAAAAGGACACATGCACCGCTCTGTGCTATATTCGAACATACTTCACTAATGAAGAAGACATTGGCCAACGGCTCTTTCACCAGACAAGCACGTAGATGCAAATATTACGCCCCATCACTCCCATCCTCTCACTCATTCCAAGCTCCAACTATGGGCCGAGTTCACATGATGCCGAGAGCCTCAAAAACTTCTATCGACAAGGATAGTTCATCGACGACCTTAAATTGGCTGCTGCCTCCACTTTTAACACGGAAAATGTCGTTACACAGACTAGGCGACCACTGCCACCATCGGCTCATAGTCGACATATCCTGCGTCAATGCCCGCCCTTTGCAACAGATGATTGAAACACCATTCTCATGCTCGACCGGCACACGACTCACTCGCGCTGCCTTGGTCAAGTCCCGGCTCACCATATTCCTCACAACAATGGGCAAACTCTATGTGATCAAGAATTCGCCCGGCAAGGGCCGAGGAGTATTTGCTACCCAAGACATTCCACCCGGCACAATCATCATCAAGGAGAAGCCGGGTCCGCAACTCCCTCGAACCAGACCCGGGGACTACATCAATTCCCTCACTCCAGAAAGCGTCCAGCAAGCCTTTGACAAGCTCTCGCCCGAGTCGCAAGCGAAATATCTCTCCCTCCACGAAGGCCATCGACCATATGCGTCCAGAATTTTTCGCATCTACAAAGCGAATGTCTTCCTCGCGAGCGAACAAGTCCCGGCCGTGTACTTCGACATATCGCATCTCAACCATTCCTGCGTACCAAGTGCCGCCATTGAATTCGTCGACAGTGCCTTTGCAACGATCACCGCGAACAGGGCCATCGCCAAGCACGAGGAAATCTGCATCTCTTACAACGACGACTTCGGCTCGATGACCAAGCGGATTCGTGGCAACGTGTTGCGCGCATACTACGACTTCGAATGCGGATGTCCCGGTTGTACGCTGCCTTCACGAGAGCAGCAATTGAGCGACGTACCCAGGAAGCTGCACAACGTGTTGAAAACCGCCGTCAAGGGTTTTCTGCCGATAGAGCACGGCGTTTATAGAGGCGTTGGAGCACATGAGTCGCGAGGAGATCGAGAAGAAGGAGAATCTGCAGGGAACCAACCGGTATCCCCTCCCGATGCCACTCACGCCGCAGCAGGAAGTGGCCTACAACATCCTGATCGCGGGTCTCTTGAAGGCAGAGGGTCTCGTCGGAGCGGCAATTCCAGTGGCACATATGCGAGTCGCGGATGCGCTATTACGCCAGGTTTGCAGTAGTGACCTGAAGTTGCTTCAGACGGTCAAGATACTGAAAGCATGGACCGACAAGACCGTCGAGGGAGCGAAAGAGGTACTTCCCGCCTCATCCAACGAGGTGTCGGAGCTGCAGAAATGGAGAGATGACATCCTTCGCCATCCTCAAATCGAAATTGCCTTGCGTTTGGTGAGTCGACTTGTAGAGTTGTGTTGATCCAGACAATGCTGATGATGGTAGCTCGACCGAGGTATGGGACACGGGATGACGGCCGCATTGCATTTTCAACCAGCCGACAAATCCTCAGGCGGTGCGACGAAGATCGAATTGATGAGCGAGAAGGACTACCTTGAGATGCTCCGTGCGAGACGGAGGATGTGATCCCCTGTGCGTATGATTCATTTCCGTCCATTCGCTTGATGCGAGTGTGGGTATAAGCGAGCGATGGGTAGTTCAGCGAACAAGAACAACTTTTCAGTAATCGCCCTGATGCAAATTCTTCGTCGGCACCCTCGAAATGCCATGATATTGATCGTGCCTGCTGACCGCTGGTACGACCGGTCGTTCGTCCGATGATGTCCGGATTGATGTACTTGTGACCAGCTTCTCCAGTTGCAATCTCAAGTTTTCAGCCATATCTGCTTCGTCGCCTACACTCTTAGACCTCACGCGGCTGAGGGACTCATCTCCGGGTACAACAGGTCCGGCATCAGATCGTGATCGCTCGGGCTCATGCTTTTGGTCTGCTGTCGGCGACACCGGTCTTGACTGGGTTCCGCGAGTCTTGCCGAACGACTTGAACATTTTCAGGAATCCAGGCCGTTTCTTCTTTTCGTGAGATGGCGCGGCGATGCCACCATTACTGCTGGCTGGCGGCGCAAGTGCGGCTTGCTGCTGCTTGACTGCAGCCGTATTGCTTTCGCGGCCCTCACGACTGATGTTGTCCAGAGCTTGCTGGGTCGCCTCGAGGTATTCCGGGTAGTCCTCCTTGCAGATCTCTTGTAGCAGCCTTAGCTTGGAGATATCCTGACTTGTCCGTGTGCGATCGGGAGCAATATGCCAGCCAAATACTCTAATGTCCATCCTGCAACCCAAGTCCACCCGTTGTTTCACTCCCATCAGATCGATGAGAAAATCCACCTTTTCTTGCGTGAGCTTGATGAAGCTTCTGAACTTTGTGGTGTCTGCTATCGTCCATGGCTGGCGGATAATCGAGTTCGCACGGCGTGTGTTGATTTGAGCGCGAGTCTCGGCGACTTCCCGTAAAAGCTCGTATTTCTCTCTGAACGATTCCAGTCTCGTCATATCGAAAGCTTGGTCTCGTGGTGCGAATCGCTTCGGCGGCTTCAAGCCATAGTGTGCCATCATCTCTTCCCGCGAAGTATGCGACGATCGGTCCACAATCGCACTCAGCGTCTCTTCAATAACACTTCTCGTTCCTGACTCGTCCAGTCTTGGGTCTCTCGCATCGAAGAAAGTCGGCTCCTTGAGGTCCGGATATGCCAGCGAGGGATGCTTGGGTACTGCCCGGTCGGTGACAGTAGCCGGCGGCGAAGACACGCCCACCACAGATCCCCATATTAGTAGACGTGCTTGCTGTAGACCCAGCCGTGTCAACAGCAGCTGTTCTTCCTTCTCCCATTTGTGCGACGGTTGGATGAGCCCAAAGGCCTCCACGCAGCTACTGAACAGACTGGCCAACACGATTGCCCCATTTAGCATGGCCTCGTGCTCCGGGTTCTCGACATGCTCCGAATGGTCTGCGCTGGCTTTATCGTTCAACATGGTCAATGTCGCATATCAGGAGGGAGGGTATAATCGAGCAGAGAGAGGTAGGAGGAAGATGACGGTACTAAAAAGACGCCTACAATCATGTGAGGGATAATGGACCGATAGTCGAGACCTCGAGAGACAAGTACCGCCGAGCAGCGCTGGATCGCCGAATATCTTTTCATGACGAGAGCAAGCTGGTGAGGGGCTAAAGACCTCAGCAAAGCGCCTCTCCAACGTCTTGTTGGATGCCCGGTCGCAATTGCAGCTTCGACTTGTCCTCGTGACATGCGTGGCGCACGAGTTGATGTGTGGATGAACGAGGGGAGGGGAAGAAGGTGACCTCACCTCATGTCGTGATAGAAAAGTAATAAGGTATTTCTCGAGCCCTCACCCCTCAGGCCAAGACAAAGACTCCCATGTTTCAGCACCTCAATCAATCGACAGTCGTTTCACATATGAGGGTGAAGGCAAATCTACAACCTGAGCCTTATAGGATTGAAGCACAAAGTTATACACATGTCCTTGCAGCTCGATCCTCAAGTCTGTTTCGACGAGAGCGGCGGCTGATCTTCCTTGCAGCTTTCCCGAAGACTGGCCATTTCATTATTCGCTCCCCTTCTCAAACACAGATTTCACTGCACGACTTGCACCTCAGTGGCTCGGAGTGTGCTGTCTGAATGGGACGAGTTGAACACAAGGCACGATTTGTCGGATCACAGCGTGGGATCCTACGGTTATCATGTCGTTCTGCTTCTGCTGTTCGGTCACAGAGTGCCTCTGGCATGTGATCGGGAGAAAGTGGTTTGATCATCGTTTGAAGTTCAGCCTCAGCATATGCTCTCGGCATGTAAGGATGTTGTTGCAGGCACGCCCGAGGCCATGGTCACGCCGCGGCTCAAACTTCAGGAATGCCGACTCATTCTTTCTCGTCACAAGAAAGCCTTGGACAGGAGACGTCCAGCTCACAGACAAGTTGTCGGCCGTAGCATCAACAACAATTCGATCCGAGAACGAAGTCTAGAAGCCACACCGGGTTCTCCCTTCGTCAGAGACCATAGAACAAAGCTCAGACTAACCACATCAGGCAGTACCTCGGCGTTCGTTCGCTCGGTACTACAGTCGAGGTCGTCATGGCAAAAGCTATATTGTCTCAATCTCGCCCGTCGCGCGATTCCATCTCTCCTTCAAAAGAGTCGTATCTAGGACCATATCATTCTACCTCCGACGACACCGCAACCATGGCCGAAGTTCCTCAATGGGTGCGCAACCTCAAGCCAGCCGAGCCTCAGGGCTCCGACCTCCTCGCCCGGGAGCGCAAGGCTTCCAATGTCAACGTTGAGAAGTTGAGCAATTTCCTGTTCACCAAGGAGGCCCTTTCGCGACGGGATGAGATCCTCAAGATCCTCAAGGCGGAGCCGATCTTGGACAAGAGCCAGGATTACTTCCTCGGAAGAGTTGACAAGTGGGAGCACGCTCTCGGCAAGGCGAAGAAGGTCAGGCAGCTCGCAGTCAAGCACAACTGGGGCGATCTGGAGAAGAGAGTGGCCAACGATCTTATCAGCGAGCCTCTCCCATATGCTCTCCACGAGGGCATGTACTTGGTCACCCTTCGCGATCAGGGCACGCCCGAACAGCACGAGAAGTATCTCAAGCCGGCCGAGAACTTTGAGCACATTGGATGTTACGCTCAAACCGAGCTGGGTCACGGCTCAAACGTTCGCGGTCTTGAGACTCTCGCCATCTGGAACCCTGAGGACAAGACTTTCATCATTCACTCCCCACACTTGACTTCCTCGAAATGGTGGATTGGATCCCTCGGCCGAACCGCCAACTACGCCGCCGTTATGGCTCAGCTCATCATCAATGGAAAGCCATACGGACCACACCCATTCGTTGTTCCGATCAGAGACCTGAAGACCCACCAGCTTCTGCCCAACATCTACGCCGGAGACATCGGTCCTAAGTTCGGCTACAACACCAGTGAGTGACCTCCTCTCATCACAACAATCCTGAGAATCTACGCTGACAATCTGTAGTGGACAACGGTTACTTGCTGTTCAACAAGGTCAAGGTGCCGCACGATGCCATGTTGGCCAGATTCTCCGCCGTCGACCCAAAGACATCCAAATACCTCAAGCCCGCTAGCCCCTCTCTCATCTACGGAACCCTGACGTGGGTGCGCAGTACCATCGTGCTCATGTCTGGTAGCACTCTCGCACGTGGTGTCACCATTGCTACACGATACCTTGCAGTCCGCCGTCAATTCCAGGATCGCGACGCACCCGCGGGACAGAAGGGCGAGAACCAGACGCTCAACTACACCATGGTGCAGATCCGCTTGTTGCCACTTCTTGCATCCGCCTTCGCCCTGCATTTCACCGGCAAGGGTATGATGTCTCTGTACGAGGCCAATCAGAGGAAGATCAAGTCGACTTCCACCACCGGTGACCAGAAGGAGCGCGATCCAGGTCCAGAGGAGACTCAGTCTGGCTCGGATCTGCTTTCTGACTTGCACGGCACATCTTGCGGATTGAAGTCACTGTGCTCCACCATGGCAGCCGAGGGACTCGAAGTCTGTCGTCGCGCCATGGGCGGTCACGGATACAGCTCCTTCAGCGGTGTTGGAAGCTGGTACGCCGACTACCTGCCAACTGTCACCTGGGAGGGCGACAACTTCATGTTGACGCAGCAAGTCGCTCGATACCTGCTCAAGGCCGCAAGGACCGTCATCAAGGGCCAGGATCCCAACAACGACACCACCGAGAACCTCACCTACTTCCACAAGCGCCGAGACGTCGGTGCCGCGTTCGACATCCTCGACAAGGACGACGAGATCGTCTCCGCTTACGCATGGCGCTCCGCATACCTCACCTTCGAGGCCCTGCACGCGCGTGACGACCTCAAGAAGAGCTGGAACAGCCTTCTCCCGGCCTTCTACCAGCTCTCGCGCGCACACTCCCAGTACTTGATCGTGAAGAACTTTTACGAGACACTCCAATCGCCGTCCATCAGCTCAGAGCTCGACCCGGCGACCTTGGTCCTCATGCACAAGCTCTTCCGCCTCTACGCATTGCACACGCTCGAGCAAGAGTCGGCCGACTTCTTCACCAGCTCCGCCGTCACCGTGCAACAGATCCGCCTCGCTCGCACCAAGGCCGTCATGCAGCTGCTGGAGGACATTCGCCCACACGCCGTCCGCTTGGTCGACAGCTGGTCGTTCCCTGACTGGCAGTTGAACTCGTCGCTCGGCCGCTACGACGGAAAGGTGTACGAGGACATGTTCTACCGCGCTGCGGAGCTCAACCCGCTGAACAAGAGGATCGTGGACCCATACCCAGACAGCCCGGTCTTGTTCAGGAAGGAGGCTCCGGAGAAGGGCAGACTTTGATTGGGCTTGAAGGATAGATTGGATATAGCGGGATGACTTGTATGTACCAGTGTACGAATTTGAAGATTTACTTCACCGTCTCGAATAAGGTCTTAACTGTGGCTACCTTGTCTCGCTGACGTCGAAGCATTCTCTCGATCGATCTTCGCGAAGACTTACCTTGTCGCGGGCAGGCCATATCGGGCAGATATGCAGCGCTGGGATTTGTTATGTCCATGAGAGCCGCGCAGACGTGAGAGCGGGGTGCAAGAATTAATTGACATTTCTCCAGGGATGCTGCTGGCACTTCGAGATGCCGTTGCTGTAAAGATCGTGACAGCAATGGCGACTTCACGTTTGCACATGTCACCATCGCAGATCATCGATATTGCGGCCAAGGCTTGCACGACTGGTAACACGCCTTGGCCGAACCACCTCTCTGAGCATGGGTAGCAGTCCTCTTCCTTCGCATGCCGACCCGGCAAGCATCGAAGCAACGACGCCCACATCGCGATTGCCGGCCTTCACTTCAGCAACTCCTACAAGCACCATTGCACCATGACCACAACTTCAGAGACACAATCGACACTTGACCACCATCGTCTCGATCAGCACGTCCTCCACAAATGACGAACCAAGCTTAGCCGCGATGGTGACCATCCGATCGACCCTATCCACGATTGTATCTGTCCCAATCCCCGCGATGGCAGGACCGCTCGCTCGAGGGATCATCCTCGTTCAATATGTCGATCACCGACTGCGTTTGCTGGACGACATCCCGTGCGCACCGCGCGTCGCGGGACTCATGACTTCATCTTCGTTGCTGGGAGTGCTTGCAACCGGAGGCACGGCCGAGCCAAAGAGCGGTCAAGACGAACTATGACGATGACGGGAGCTGGGCTTGTAGTCGGAGGGGGAGGTGAAGTCAGAACGAGCTACGACTATGCTGGTCTCGGCACTTGAGAGAGGTGACCAGCATGGGAAGACAAGACGTTACAACGCGGACATGCCCTTTCCCGTAGCGCCGTGTTATGCAACGCAAAACACCCGAGAAAAGAGCCCATGGTCTTCTCACCCAGCATATGCGGCGCGGGGCTCAAGCTCGACGAGGTGAGGTCCGTACGACTAAGGTATACCTGTCTGCCTGCTCGAAACCGTGGTATAGCCGGTCCAACGTCAATCAACAGTCGTTCGGCAGCCCAAGCTCGGTCCTCCGATGCATGCCTCACAATCTTTCACACAGAGATCTCGCAGCCCTCCGACCAACCGCCTGTCCGCGATAGAAGAATGCGCAGCGCAGATCTCTCCATGCGACACGACAGCAGCAGCGACGAGCACCACTACGTTTCACCATCTGTGCAATTCTTCCCTGCCATGCACAGCCGCCCAGTCGGCGACCGCGAGGACTTCGGCTGATCATCTCTGCCACCCTGGGCTCGACCGGAGTGATCACGAAATCTGCACTACAAGGCCGGCACTAAAGCTTTAGCGACTTTTCGGGTGTGGTAGGAATTCGGAATATGTACTCTTGTTCGTAACGGGTTGATCGCCGATGTTGTGAGGAAGGTTGGATGAAAGGCAGCTAATTTGACACTTTTGCCGTCGCGCTCGAGCACACCAGACGAGCTAGCGAAGGAATAGGACGACGCACCGAGATCAACCACTTCGAATGCCGCGATTGCCTCTTATCAGCGTGAAGAAAGCGGAGGAGTGGATGCAGAGTACCTGCACTGGACTGCTGACCTGCGTGTCGTCTAGTTGGCGAACGCAGGAGACGAGGAGAAGGGTTGGACGATAAGACCTGAGCTGATGTTGGATGGAGTTTGAGTTTGTTGCTGCACACCACCCCACGCTGGGTGGTTGGTGAATGGGCTGGAGGCGGGGTGGTCAGCCGCGCGCTTGAAGCGAATATAATCGCATTGTTCGAGGCGAGTGGTGAACGACAGCCAGAATGTGTAGGTGGCTGGGTTGGTTCTCCAGACTCCTGCTTAAACGAACATGGTATTGAGGGCAATGTGCAAGCAACAATAAAGCATGATCTGGCTCGCAGTGTCGCTTCCTGTCGTCGTGACTCTCGTTTCGCAACTCATAATAATGTCCTTTGAACTATCGTCATCGTCAAGGATGTTTGGAAGTTCGGACATGCTATTGCAAAGCACCTCATCATCGTCCAGGTTGATGTTTTCTAAGACAATGATGAAAGCGCCCGGACCTAGCGTGTGCATAGACATGCCACGATCTCGGTCGTGGCATGGACGAACCTTGTTGTCACAGCGCTTACTCGTCATAACGGAAGCCTTCGCAGATTGCTCAGGAAGAGGTCTGCGCGCGCATACCTTCCCTCAGCCTCTTCGATGCACGCTACCGCGAGCATTTCACGCATCGAGGAATTCCGCAATCAAACAGATGCACTGGACCGCTCCATGCATGATGATAAGCGAGGACCGTGGGGCGACCTCTTCGGCTGAAGCAAAACCCTGACCCCAGCCGTCTAGCCCGCCGCCTGCATATCAGTGCATGAACATGCTGGAGCCGTGCGCCGAAAAGGGCCGGATATCGCTGGGTCCATCACGACGGAAGTCTTGCTATCGTTGATGAGAGTGGCGATAAGGCTTGAGCCGAAGGTCGGGGGTTGCATGGCTCTCCACTGCAAGATAGTCCCCAGTAGTGTTGGCTCCAGAGACTGGTGGAGTTGTCTTCGCTTTTGTGGTGGGTACATCTGTGGAGGTATACATCTCGCTCTCGCATTTTACTTTCCCAGCCGTGGAGGTGGCAGTGAACCGAGCCAATTGAGGACACGGCGCAAGAGGGAAAGTTGTTCTTTGCACCATCGGATTGATGACTGTGTATGGCCCGTGCCGTGCTGTCGTGCAGTAGCTTCTCTGCGCACTGTTCTCCTCAATCATTCCCATCGTGAGAGTGAGTGCAAGCATGGCTTGGACCTGGACCGCCCTGGACCAACATGTACCGATACAGTCGCTGGAAATTGATTTTTGTGGCACAAGGAATGGACGCAAATTTGATTGAGCAGGAATCCGGCTGTTCATGCTTGTCTCTTGTCGATGCTGATCTCCAGGACAGCAGGCCACCACCGCAATCAGCATCGGCATCATCATCAGCAGGGAGACGCATTTGGATGGCGGCTACTGCGCATGTCAGATGATCGCGATCATCCCTCTTGGCCGCTGGACAAATGAGTGCATCACCAAGCAAACAAAGCGCCTCTCTCCACAATTGAATTGATTGGCGACGGCTGCGGCTGCGGCGGCTTTTTCCATCAAAGTCATCACCAGATACGAAGAAAACAGCGGCTGGGCGTCACGCCTTGTTCTCACTTCTCAGAGCACCTCATTCAAAGTTCCAAGATCCTTTGTCATCATCATCATCTTCGAACACACCCTGCGTCTTGCACCCCAGCGCGCGAGTCTGGCTGCCTGGGCATGAAACTGTGATCCCAGTCGCGGCTAAGCAGAAAAGCAGCACGCTCTTCGCCTAGACTTCCCGTTCCGTAGAGAATGAGATCCCAGCGGAGCGTGCATGCGTGCGTGCGTGCGTGCGTGCGTATTGGCAAATCCTGCGAGGCCTCCACTTATATTATTGTGAGCGTCGCCAATGTTTCAGGCGGACTGGGACACGAGGCTCCAGCAGTCATCAGCCAGCATTCTCAGGAAAGACGCCGCCAGGACCCGGGCTTTGTTGCCGCCGGACAGGAAATGATGATTATGATGCACTTCCCATTGCTGGTATCACAAGGATTGGACGAGGCATTAATAATTTTGACCCCGCCCGTTGATGATGTGCAGTACTAGTGTACAAGAGTACATGATGAAGGGGGGATTATTGTGCAGTGCTTGCTGCCAATCAATAAATCCAGCTAAAATGCATCGGCGCCGAGCGGGTAGCGGAGTATATTCATGCCCATATGGTGCAGGACATGGTGTGATGAAGGTTTTTATCCCGAGCATAAGGATGTGGTGGGTCGTCTCGTCCTCTCGCTTTCCTGCGCCCACGCACGCCTCCGTTTGGCGTTCTTTCCTTGTTCATGCGCTCACCAGACCGTCCGTCCGTCCCGTTGCAGGCAACGTGATCTCTTGCCGTCGTGCTCGAGGCTGCCCCACTTCTCTGCTTCGGGTGATGTGTGGTGGTGGGACTGGGTGCGTGCAAGGGCATCGTCCATCGTCCATCGTCCATCATCGTCCGTCGTGCCTGATTGCCAAAAGCCTCCGCCCAACAACCCCGACCCTGCTCGTCTGTTGCTGATCCCGTCTGCTTCCCTTCTTCTTCATATACCCTACGCATTCCTTCCTCATCACTCCCGAAGCTCTTTTCCGCTTCCTTACCTAGGTACTCTACAGGACCTTATTACCTCTTCACACATTGCTTCCCACCATTGCGTCTTACCATCCAGTCATCACGGCATCTCGCAAGTCTTGACTGTCTTGACTCTTCGACCAAGCCGGACCACCGAAACCCACCGTTGTCTCACGCCATTCGAGCTTCCCATTCTTCCATCGTGGTCATTGCGCAATCGTCCGTGCGCTACATATGAATCACACCCTCACCGGCTTCATACATTGAAATCCTTTTCGCTCTCTCGTCGAGAACTTTCGATCCAACTCTTCCACCAAGACACATCTCCAACATCGCAAATTTGTTGCCGTCGCTCTGAGTCATCGACTACTTGACTCTTCTTCACACCTCGACAGACTCGACTCCAACACAATACCACTACCATCAGCCATGGACTGCTTTCAAGACTTCTGCCTCTTCTGTGATCGGGACTCACCTGACGGTCCCTACTGCTCACAACGATGCAAACTCGCCGACCTTGAGAAGGCGAGCTCGTCCAACCCTGGATCACCCACATCTTCACGACACGACCACCGCGACACTCGATACGTACTGTCGCCGGCATACAAATTTCACAGCGAACAACAACAACAACAACATCACCATCAACGAACTCCAGGCTACGACGCTCCAGCGACGAACAATTCTCGACGACCTCGATCATCCTACTTCATGTGGACAGCATCACCCACAACTCAGGACCGATCACTCATCGAAGACCGCTCGCTTTCACCCTCATCATCACGCACATCACTCTCATCAACGTCAAGCGGCTCCAGCACGACAGGCGCCTTCTCCGCGCAAGCCAAGCAGCAACTTCAGGAGTATTTTAGCTCCTTCGACCAAGCTCGAGCTGCAAAGCGGAGGTCCAGCACTAGGAGCACCTGACTCGACCAAGCCTCCTGACCTCAACTGAAGTTACACTTTCACACACCACGTCAGTCCGACGACACCACGCTTTCTCAGGCCTGTGGAAAGCTTCTGCATTGGAATTATTGAGCGACTTCTGACACGACCACCACGGCTTCAAGACGACACAGCATCGAAGCCGGGATTCTTCTTCTGTACGCATTGCATCATGGTGTACCACTAAAAGCATCTGAACGGGACATTTTGGGAACACGGGTTTGAATTACAAAGGCGCGAAAAAAAACAACAACATGTATCTGAGAATTTGGGTTGGAGTTACTTCTACGAACTTGGCCGGCGAGCCATCATCTGTACGCATGAACGAAAGGAAAGTTTTGGGATGAGATTTTTTTTTTGGTGTAGTCGATCGCTACTCTGTTGGAAAGGGTCCATTTGTTTGCTTGCTTATGGAGGATACCCTTGCGTGTTGCGACGAAGGGTCTTGTTTCAGCATATTCCGATCGGGATGCCACAGAACGGGCATGCTGTCGAGGAGAAAGGAGGGCACGAGTGGATGAGAAAGGCGATGAGGGTTTCAGGCATTCGTGCCCACATGTCTGAGTGGAAGCTTCGAGGGTGTAGTTTCGACAGACCAAATCGAGAATACTGCACTTCATCATCATCACCTTGATGGTGTTGTGCTGTCTTTCATCGCCACTGCTCCATTCATCGTCACTTGTTCCCCTTCGTCCTTGTTTGAACCCGCGTCCATCGATGCAATGTATCCTTGACATGAAGCAACATCGATAGCTCTCATCGCGCATGAACCTCATGACATAGGTGGGAGAGGAGGTCATGTAGGTATGGCGAATCGCTGCCTCAATCACTAGCGTCGTGCCACTGCATCGAACTTGCTCACACCCCGCCCCGCAGTCCGCACAGCGCCGCCGCCGCGCTTGTTTCTGCCTTTTGCACATCCCTCCGCAAACAAAATCATAATCTTGCATTCGCCCGAGTCGTACAGGAGAGAAGAGGACAGTCTGGTTGAAAATGCCAGATTGGCCCAGACTAGGATCTGCACCTTACGTAACACGTTCTCGCTGAGAGAGCGGGCGTCCTTCCTTGTTCTTTCTAGGCATGTTCACTGATGATCACTGCGGTACCGGCCGGCCGCTCACTAGACCGCGGCCTTACGAACCCGACGACGACGTGCTGTACAACCCGAAGAGAGAAACCCTGCCGTCGCGGCGGGAGATACAGCAGGACAGAACTTGCAGAACCGCACGCGAGGTTTTCTAGCACAGGCAGGCGGACTGCGGCATTTTCCTCCTCGTCCGTGGGCTTCCGCTCCCCGGCACCTGTGGGAACTTTTTTTTTCGTGACCACGGAGTCTGCTGCAAGCCTGCTGCTGCACTACTGTGCTGGGCTAGGCCCTGCTGCTGCTTGCGTCGGCTTTGAGAGATGCAGCTCTCGTCGGGTCCATGACTCGGGGCCAGGCGAACTGTCCGAGGGTTGAAATGCTGCGAGAATTTTTGTGCAGGTCATTATGCTTGCTCTCGCGGATGGTGGAAGTTGTGGAACGTTGTTTGAGCTGGGATGCGGAGATCGGGAGAGTGATGGACTGACCGTGGTGGAAGTCATCGTTACGCGTCCATCATGTCAAGGGAGGTGGAAGGTGGAGCGGCGTGGTCGGTGTACGACTTAGATCGTCGGCGATCGCGCGTGCCGGCGCGGTCCGTGGCTTTCTTTTGATGATGAGATGTCAGGTGATCAGGAGAGAAGTCGATTTCCAACGCCTTCTCGAGGTGTGATGAGTGGCTTGATGGATCACGACATATTGGACTTGCAGGGCACATCGTAGTTCGGACAGTTGGACGAAATGCTGGCCGTCTGCAAGTCTCCAATGCGAGCACGCAACCGACTGATCATGCAGGTCATCCACCTGGCTGAGACCAACGACTTTGGACTCCCTGAAAACTTTGACCGCCGTCACAGGACATTGCGGTTCGGACATTCGGTGAAGAGCAGAAAATCCCTCGCCGGACCTGATTCAGATGTTCATTTGCAGCAGCATTCGCATTCGGGTAGTGCACTACCGTCTACTCCACAGCAGGTGGGTCCTCTGTCGCCTCGCTGAATCGGTCAGGTCATACATGGGCTTGTTACACCATTGCTTCGGGACTAGAGTTGACTCGGCTTTCTCTCCGTCGACGACGCCCTTTCGGAGGCATCATCCGCGCGTCCGTTCAAGACAACCTGGTCTCCCGGAAAGAAATCACCGTCGATGAGAATTGGACCCGGTTCGTCGGATGCGTGCTGTGAATCGAACAAGTCAGGGTTGGCCATTTCAGTGGGAGCGTGCGTAGGGAGGTTTGACACTTACGATGTACCAGTACGCCACTCCCACGAAGAGTCCTCCACCGATAATGTTACCGATCAGAGCTGGGATCATGCACTTTCAGATGTAGAAGCTCACGGAGACGGCCGGATCGCCGAGGAAGATGGCCGTTGGGACGAAGAACCTGCCAGCGTCGAGATCAGTGTCTGGCGAGCGGCTACTACAACATGCATCTCTTACATGTTTGCAACAACGTGGTCAAATCCAAGACACACAAAGGCAAAGGTCGGCCACCAAATCGCCATGACTTTGGAAAAGTACTCTCTCGCCATGTACGCCAGGAAAGCAGCCATACACACGAGCCAATTGGCTCCAATGCCACGCAAGAAGATCCCATGCCATGTCGGAACGAGGACTTTGCTCGCATTGAAACTGAAGACTGTTTTCTGGTATACCGGTGCACTGAAGACACCTCCGTAGCCGGTGATGATGGCGACCACGAAGAGCGAGCCTGCGAGGTTACCCCAGAATGTGACGAACCAGTGCAGCAGCATCTTTGGAATCGAGATGCGGCGTTGCAGGGCGGCGATTGTCGTGATCTGGATGCGGGTCACGGTCAGTCCGCTGTTGCTGATACTGACGATTGTGTAGCTCGCGATCCATCACGCACCATGAACGATCCCGTACAAAGGTCCGTTCCCGTGACAATGATCATCGTCAGTCCGAATGGAAAGATCAATGCAGCAATCGTCCGAAGAAGTCCCGGAGCGTTCTCCCGAAACCAGGGCGACGCATTCGTGCTCAGCAGAGCCGCACACGCGAAAGAGAGGAGCATGCCGGCGATCACGGCGCTCATGAACATCTTTTCGAGCCGCATGTTGGCTTTCGTGTAGCCCGCTCGGCCGCAGCGCTCGACCGTCTCCTTGGGAGAGTAGGCATTGACGATGGCGTGGACGTGTTGGGTCGTCATGTTGGTCGGTCGTCGTTCGCAGCTGGGTAGAATGGTGGTGTGCAGGATTGTCGTCGTCGACCAAGGCCACTGGATCTTGTGGGACCTCAAGCTGTTATACGGTATGTCTTCAGGTGTCGACCGACTTGCATCATACCCTCGGCAAACAGTGATAACGTGCAGAAAGAACTCCAATGCTTCGACAGCGCTATACAATGCTTATCTTCCTACAGCATGTCCAACGATAATCTGACGAAGAATGTTGATCGCCCACTTTAACCAATCTCGACGCCGCGGACGAGACATATAGCGGTTCGGAGATGCAGAAGACGAAGCGTGATAGCAGTAAGGATTCGTATGGCGTTCGTCTTGGTCCGGGGATGAACGCCTCAATGGATTCCCAAGTGAGCCGCATAGGAATTGGTCGAGCCACTGCGTCTACCAAGTCGGCATTGGGATGAATTGTCAGAAGGAGTGCTTTGCTCGGAGCTGCGGACTGCCAAGCACAATAGCAACAAGATCACCTAATCCTTACAACCAAGTCCATCCACCCATCACGTCTGCCCGAGCAGCGGGATCCCTTTGTGATTTTGACATCATGCCCAGCATGCTCCCTCCACGGCGTTTGCGCAGGGCAATGCACGGTAGATAGCGGAAGTGGAGGGAAGATAAGTCTCCTGTTCTCGTTGGTAGATAGACTGAAGTGAGTAGAAGGGCATGTAAAGATAAGACGATGAGGGGTCCGTTTGATCTGCAAGAGAGTCTACCAGAAAAAGGTACTTCCAGATTAGGAAAGAGGAGCGCGGGTTGCTTATCGGCTGTTGGTATCAGCCTCTACTGTGTAATCTTGAATGTAAAGGACGCATGGGTCTGCACGACTTTGAGAACGAGTGCATGTTGCTCGATCGGGTCGACTGTCCTCATAGCTCATCGGCAACATGCTTTGCATCCGCATCTAGATTCGACTGCACGTTTGAACGCCGGGCTCGGGCGAATGACAGCCACTTTTGTAGATATCTCGCGAGCAACGTGATCCATCGTCGGTGAAGCTGTAGAGTTGACCTCATTTGCTCATTTCATGATCACAAAGTCTAGATAAGTTCTACAGAGCTTCACTGTGATCGGCCCAACGACAACGCCGATCTTCGTGCTTCATTGAACAAGTCACCTCCCAACCCGTTCAGCGCCTGTGCTTCCAACTTTTGCAACACACACCTTCATCTGGGAATCACGACACGCTCTCCCTCTACCCAGTACCGCTGACAGCCAGCTTCATCAAATGGTCCATGAATGTCTGCAAGCTCACATCGTCGGTGAAGATGGTCTGCGCCGTTTGGCTGACGCCTCCGTAACTAGAAGAGGTGTGCGTCGTAGACGGGTTCAGCTTGGCGAGAAGGAAACGAGCTTGCGAGCCGCCGGCGTCGCAAACGATGAATCGAGGAAGTGGGAAGCGGTCTTGAATGAGGTCCTGTTGAAGATGTCAGCCATACGCTACATGAAAGAGTTTACACGACGGTTCATTTCGACGTACCTTCGCGTCTTGCTTGGGGGCGTCGAGCAATTCTCTGAAGTTCTCGTATCCCTCCATATCCTGGTAACCGGCCTTCCGCCACTCTGCCATTGTCTCACCGTGGAAGATGAGGATGTGGAAAAAGGTGTCGAGAAGAAGTACAGTCGTCGGCTGAATGGATGTTGAATCGAGGAGAACAGGAATCGCACCCTCCTGGTCGAAAGTGTAAGAGTCCAGCGTAGGCTGGATCATGACCAGGGAATTTGACACGTCCTCGTGGTTGAGCACGTGTCGATAGAAAGCCGTCTCGTCGGGAGAATTGTTGAACACTTGCAAGAACTGTGATCGGCGGAGATGGAACATGAATTGCGGGTAAAGGGTAAAGTTCTTCTCCAGGCGGAAGCTCGACGGGTCGTCTTTGCGGTACTCTGCGAAGCGCGAGCAGAGGCGAATCAGCATTCGATCGACCCATCGGAGAACATCTGGACCATCGTCGACCTCAGCCTTGAAGACGGCAATGCGGCTCATCAGCACTGCTGCTGCTTCCTGGTCGAACGACTGTGCGATGGCGGGATCGCCGCTGGGCCCACTCATGTTGCGGCCGACGGTGGTGACACGGAGATGGTATTGGCCTCCGCTGTGCTGGTAGTAGGTGAGGAATTGAATCAATCCCTTTTGTGGGCCTTGCTGCATGGCTGGCGCAGGACCGCCTTGACTTGCAATCTCAAAGTAGACACCGTATGAAGCAGATGGGTCGATGGAGCACATCTTCCAACTGCACGTGTTGCCGATACCGCATTCCGTCTCTCCGACTGACGTCGATTTCTTGTTAAGGGAGACTGCGTGTCCAATGAGACCAGTGACCTTCAGCTCTTTCGTTGTCAGCACCTCGAGCGAAGCGTTGAAGCCCATCAAAAGGTTGCCATCAGCGTCCGCATCGAAAATCTTCGAAAAGGACTGCTTGTACATGGACGAAGTGAAAGAGTCCGTCAAGATCATGTGGCCACCAGTGCTATTGGCGAGACCCTTCATCTCCAACAGACCGACTTGGTCCAAGCATCCTGCAAAGATGTCCACCGCATGTCCGTTGTGTGCCACACGCTTGGCCAGCGTATCGTAGAACTTGAGCGCCTTCTTATAGTATTTGATGTTATCGCGGTCAATGTCGTGGTGAGAGCGGATCTGCTCCTTGAGTTCAGGTCCAACGACCATTCCCGGGCCTTCTGTGGCCGGACCACCAGTGAACAGCATGATGCGGGCACCCGAGTTCTGGAAGCTAGTCTCGAGCAGACCGGCCGCAACTGAGAGAGCAACACCAGTACAGCGAATGGCGCGCTTGTCGTTCGCGACTGGCCATGGGTCCTTCTGCAGGCTCTCCAGCACGTTTGTGAGCTGGAACTCGCATTGCTGCACTGGGAGCAAGAACCTGGCTTGAGCACCTCCAACAGGCGGAGCCGCTGGTCGGCCAGGCTGAGGTTGTGGCTGTCCTGGTCTTGCAGCACCTCCCATTGCCAATCCGAGCATCTCTGAGACCTGCTTCCCGCCGTAGTCCTTGTTACCGCGGAACACGTACGACTTGGCGCATTCGGTGTATCCAAGCTCGTGCACCTGTGCCATTGTGCCATATGTGATCAAACCAACCAAGGCGTGTGGAGGCAGGAAGGAGAGGGCGTTGATGATACTGTCTCTAAGCGACTTGAGAGAATCCTCCTCTTGACACGTATCGACCACGAAGACAAAAATCGGAGGAGTAGGGGCGGGGCGTGCGAGTCGGTACTCGATTGTTGTGCTTCCAGGGTGGAGCTCCGGTGGGATCTGGGACTCGCTGATGTCCTTGTAGTGAGGTGGGAGATTGTTACGCTGCAGACAGAAAGGGCAGATCCATATCCGCGCGCGCATGTCGACTTGACAGAAGGGGTTCAAAACAGCTCGACACGGAGGTTTGCATGTGACGGGCTCGTATTGCAACAATGGTGTGCCATCCGTCTTCTCCTTCAGTGGTGTGTAGAGAGCACCAATGGGCACGACCAGCCGGCTAGCCTCCATGCGTGAAGAAGGAAATGTGTTCCATGACAGGCGGATGCCATCGCGGTCTTCAATGTCGGACCATTGCTCCTTGAGCGCCTCGTAATCCATCGTGGGAGCTCGAATCGAGGGTGTTGTTCGAGGATGGCGCAGTTTGGGCAGATCGCGGGCTTGCTCTCTGTGCTGCAGAGCCGTCTGGTGGCGAAAGGGCGATGTATGGGTGAAGTCGCTGAGGTGAGTAAAGGGTAAGGCCAGATGTTCGCGAAGCTGTAGCGACGTGTCGATGGTTGCTCCTCCCCACCGCAGCGCCAAGCCATCACCTAGCGTGACTACAAAGTCCACACTTCGCGCCGCATCTCTTCTTCCTTTCTTCTTCATCTACAACATTTTTGCCAGTCCGCGCTATTCTACTACTGATATATGACATTCATCGCTCACCGTAGCGTGAATGTCTTCGCGCTGTGCATAGAGCGATATACGACCCATGGCTGGGCGCCTGGCCTTGATTATTCCCGTCTTGGGTCCTCTGATAGGCTAGGAATCAGCAGTGGTCACAACTATTGATGTGCACGAGTGATGATTATGGAGAGCAGAAAGGCGATGCCAGTGCTTGCACGTGAATGATGGGAAGATCTCAGGTGGATGAACAGCGTTGGTATAGCCTCACGACATGTGAGACTTGCGGATTTCATGATCTACGTTTATTCAATGCCCATACATGCTAGCTACACGTTGCCATTGCGCCTTCGCCCCTGATCATCTTGGCTCCTGTCTGTACCAGGCTGATGGTCATCACGAAACATCCAAACGCTATGCAAGCGTACGCCGCATATGTCTCCCAAGTCCGTTTCTTCGTAAGCTTGACAAAGCACAAGGGTGGAAGGATGTAAGCCAACGCGCAAGCGCTGGTAGCACCGACGAGCTCAAACACGATTCCGAGGTCGCATGTGATGAGCGCCATGCCCATGGCAGACACGATGAGCGAGGTGGTGAAGATTAAATGGCGATTCGGCTGGAAGGGCTCGTGTGGGAAGTAGTATAGCGTCATGACTTCTCGGCACACGAAGCACTCAAGCGGAAGTGTCGTGAGCATGTTGAGGCCGAAGCAGCTGTGAATGAGTCAGCGTGGGAAAGTTGGAGAAGCTCAGAAGATACTGACAGCCGTGCTATGTTGACCATGATATTGTTCGACGGAAAGTTGTTCAGAACATTGCCCTGAGTCTTATCGCCGAAGCAAAGATACCCGACAAGTGCCATGGTCATGCAAGCAACCATGGAGATGCCAGTAGAGTAATGTGTCACTCTGGCAAACCGGTCCATTGTCGGCGTCTTGAGAGAACCGTAGATCAGAAGACTGTTGTGATGGCAGACGAAGGCGAAGGAGATGACACCAATGGCCTGGAACACGCCATCGTTGATGAGTAGGCTGCCTTTCAGCGGCCCACGTAGTTCGGCGGGTGCCATAGGTCCCTGTGTCAAGACCGTAATTACGATTATGATCATACTGATCAGAGCCAGAGTGCTGGCTTTTGCGAGCTAAAGCAAGTCAATTGTGGTCCTGGTCACGCTGAACAGATGAATGCACGTACCATAGCGATGTCTCTGTATAGAGAAAGCGGGAAAGATATTCCCAACACGAACAACATGATGATGGCCCTCCGGTTGGTGAGTAGCCATAGAACTGGAATCGTATGCAAAGTCGGAAACAGTGCTCCAAGCACTCTCGGAATCGTGTCCCCAATTATGATACAGAAGGCAACCATGCCTCCGAAAGCGAAGGCCCATTGCGCAACCGAAATGGCCACCAGACCGGACTTGCCAAAGCAGTGCTCCATGGTAGCCTGAAAAGAATTCTGTCCGCTCAACTTTGAGTTTGTGACGAGAAGGCGAATGGTCCAGTCCACAGTGACGGTCAAGGCTACCAGAAGCAGGATGCCGGTCAACAGCCCTGCTTGTCTGAATGCGTATGGTTGTCCGATGATTCCAGCTCCAATGATGCTGTTGGCCATATTCATGAAAGCACTCCTCATGCCGCTCTTGGGCCTCGCCAACTCCGACTCGAACTCGTCAAGGTCATTGGCGACAGTGACGCTGGGAGCCTCGATTCCCGTGAGCAATGGTGCCCGTTGATATTCCGAGTTGGCGTGCTGCGACATGTAGTCCTCCTCATCCATCCAGTCTCCACTCTGCCGCGCATCGCCATTGTGCTCCCTCAGCCGTTCCGACTCGTCCACGTTGAATCTGACTCTCAATGGCGTTCTTGGGGCTCCATTCCTGTTCTGCGCGAAAGACGACTGTCTTCTCGGAGGGATTCCAGGATGCTTTGGCGGATCCTCCTTCGAGTACACCACTAGATCCTCGCCGTCTTCGTCGGGAAACTGTTCATTCTTGTCATGCTCTTGCTGTAACAATCCTACACTGGCCTCCTGCTCTGCTTCATGGTTGTCGGAGCTCGGTGCACTTTCGGGGGCGGTGGTGTCGTTTCCGGCCATATCGCAGCATTTTCGCTCCTCAACAAAGAGTTCAAGTCTGCATGCTGATCACGCAGGAGAAATGAACACCGTAGAACAATTCAAGGTTGTCTCATGAAAGTGAAACTGTGATGAACGCGCAGCTCGTTGGATCTTATTGTGGGTCCCTTTGGCCCCTGCCGGCTTTGTGCATCGACATCACCTTTGCTTTGTCCTCACCACCCTACGAGAGTCTGGCAGAGGGATGAACACGCCTCGACGGGATGACACGTCTCTGTCGGCAACTTGCACATGACAGACGTGGGTTAAGATGTCCTTCCATGATGGTTTGTCGAGAGAAGCCGAGTTGGATCTTCAGGCCGCAACATACCATCGGCGACATGACCCAACAAACCAACAATTTGTGCAGAATGTTACCGGCAGCAGGTCTCGCTGCACAGAGATCGACCGGCTTGCACACAGACGTACTCACCGCAGCTCGGCCAGCCGATCATCACTCGCGAAAGCGCCGACCTTCTCTCTCACACGCTCCGTTGCATCGCAAGACCATGGCATTTCTTGTATGACGCGAACGGGAAGATCTCGTGCAGCAAAGTCGTATCGGAAGGATGCTAGCAATACGACGGCAGGATTCCGGAGGATTCCTAGAACTCACGGATTCACTTGAAATAGCATTTGCAGCGCTAAAGACGGTAAGTACATACCTTGAAGACGTCAGTCAATCCTATACCGCAATTGATCGACGTCTGCTCCGGCGGCCGATCTTGTCCGTCACTACGGGAATATATCCCGTACTTCAAGAGAGCGCCGAGAATAGAAGCACTTTTAAGCCTATGTCAATTAGTGCTGTAAGGCGACCAACCTGGACGTCATCTCGAAGCAGCAAGGCTCCTATTGAGCTTCAGTGTTCTCGGGAAGCATGCCGGACTACTGAAGACTGGACACGACTCCATTTTGGCTCTCTCGCGGATGCCATGTCGGTGACCGGAATGTTGACGCAACCCATGCCAGGTCAGTTGAGTTTGATGGCGAGGGGATCGACGCCTGTCCTGCTGAGTAGAATATATAAGGACCTGCCGCAGCTCGAGGAACATCAGATCATTATCACAACGAATCAGCAACAACATCAGATCCCACAAGTCCCACGCCAACAACAATTCCCACATCAACACCATGAAGTCCACCATTACCGGCGTAGCAGCAGCCCTGCTCGCTCTCAGCAGCTCCGCTGCAGCTCAGACCACCCAGTCTGCACATCTCCAGCTCGGTCAGGGCCGTCGACGGGAAGGTTCTCAGCGCCTGTCACGAAGGCGCCGCGATCGAGGGTCTTTGCATCTCCGATCCTGCAGGCTCGACCTTCCAATTCAACATCACCACGGGCCAAAGCGAGCCGAACGTCGGCACAATCACCTACAAACTCGATGCCGGCACTGTTCAACGTAAGTCTCACGTCTATACATTCACTTCTCCAGTCCCGCCCCAGATCCCACGTCTTCGCGCTCTCGTCGAAGTCCCTCACTGACCCCATCCCAGCATCCTACGGTCTCACCCTCCTCTACTCGCCGGCTTCCACCTTAGCTCACGCTCAATTCGGTGGAATTGGGCAGCAGCAGCAATTCGGCTTCGACAAGGACAATAAGCTCTATATCCCGACATACTACGACGAGTCGGTCTTCCCCCCCAAGACTCTGGGCTCGTCCAAGCCTGAGTACCACTGGTACCTTTGCAACTACAACTACGCCGGATACGGCTACCAGAGCCTGAACTGGGCCGTGGGTGACGGGAAGCCGAAGAACCCGACCTGCGCGAGGGTGGATGTTGTGAGGAGGTACTCTGCGACTTATTAGTAGGTCGACGTTGTAAGACGGGTGACGATGATGAGGGCAGGGTGGGATTCGTAGACAGGTCTGCGTAATGGAATTCAATGCTTCTCAGTACGCTTTGCCGTGTCCGACCTATTCAACATTGCCGTCGCTGACATATCGTCTGCTCATTGTTCAGACTTGCTTGTCAGACTTGCTTCACACGATGCTGCCCACTCCCCATGTTTCCCCTCAGCGCGACCTCCCCACTATCGTTATATCTCACTCTATCCCTCTCCATCCTAACCAACGACCAACACTCGGCGTAACTCTGATCGCAACAGTAATTGTGTGGAGGTCCATGCCAACAGCGCTCTTGCGGAGGACCTGCAATGAGCTCTTCCAGACGCTCCTGTTCGGCAGCGAGGAAAGCGCGGTATTCTGGGAGACTTTCGTGGCGGATGAGACGGGATGTTTCGAGGAATTCGGGCCAGAAGAAGGGGTAGGAGGGGTAGAATGTCAGGGATTGGTCGAAGTGGGTGATGAAGATGTGGGCGTAGATGCGGAGGCGGAGCTCTGGTGGGAGGTTGGTCAGGCTGAGGGGTGACATTGGAGGGAGGAGTTGGGGTGCTCCGTCTTGAAAACCTCGGCTGGTTGAGAGCGTTGAGTTCGCGGATATCGAGCAAGGAGATCATGCCGATTTTGAAGGCAGGTGAGATTCACTGTCCGGTCGTCTGTCGGCTGGTCTAGCAAACCTGCAGGGAGTAGATGAAGTAGAGCTCGCGAGCATCGCCAGGAAATTGCCATGAAGATGCGCGCGAGTTCTACTTTTGGACTTTAGGCAGCATCTTGTTGAGCCAAGCCACCGCGCTGCTCTTCTCTGCAGAGTCCATCCCGGAGAGCGATCTGTCCATGACAGCGCCCCAGTCTTCGATCTCGTGGATCTTGCAGCCGATGAGACCATCGAGATCATCTTGTGAGGTCGACGAAGTACCTGAGGCCTTGTACGACAACGAAACGCCGTTCACGACGCCGTTCCGGACAGAAAGCTCTAGATTGGCATCCAGATCTTTCACCGACTCTGTTGAGATGGTGAACTGAGGCGTCTGTAAATATGTCCACTCCAGAGACTGCTGGGGTGTTAGCTTCTTGATACAGCTGTGTCAGTTGCATACTACAAACCTTTAGCTCATCGTAGCCTTTACGAACGCCCTCGTTCTCCAGCCATCTCGACGAAACTGTGATAGCAGGCACAGTCTTGTTGTCGTTATATTGCTCCGCAAACGTTTCATGCATTGCGGTTCCGAATCTCCACGCCATGAGCTTGATATTGCCAATGGGCGAGCTGACACTCTCCACTCCACGAGCAGTCATGAACGGCTTGGCGGGAGAGCGCAAGTAGTCAGGTATGACATCGAGATTGGGACTTGACAGCAGGCATGTCCCATGGTGCAGCGCACGACCCTTCGTGAGCTTGTATGCCGATCCAGACACCTTCAGAGGCCGTGGCGTATCGAAGTCCTTGGCCTCGTATGGAGTGCTGTGGGTATCTGCTGGATCTGTGTCGGCTCCGCGTTCGCCTTGGTCGAGGACAATGTCGTGGCGAGCATTCACTCGCGCCCTGTCGATTTTGCAGCGCCTCAAGGCTCGCACCACCATTTCGGCACTTTTGTCGCGTGTGAAAGTTGCAGACGGAGTGATGACCGTCCAGTTCATGTTGCCTTCATCGTGGAACACAGTGCCGCCTCCGCTACGACGCCGCACCAGATCAACGGCTCCCAGTCCTTTAGGCTTGGGCTTCGGCCCAGGCTTGACCTTTGGCGGAGGTCGGCGATCGCCCAACAGTGCGAGGTTCACTTCCAGCCATGGGTTCTGGTTCCTGCCGATGATGATACTGGGCCGGTTCGTATAGGTGAAGAGTATCGCGGAATCTGGATGGGACTTTTGCAGCAGATAGTGCTCGATAGAGAGGTTCAAGTAAGGATCCCTAGATGTCGAGGCATAGCACTGCACTGGCCATGACAGCCGCTCCAGTGGCAAGGTTGAAATACCTCTCCTGCCGGCAATTGGTGCAGCACGTCGAAGAATCATGGAGCCATGGGGTTTGTGATTGGTTTGATGGAAGTATATCAGGAGGAAGAGGCGTTGTTCTCTCACAGTCTAGCGCTTCCCCAGTTTTGAACGGGGCCTGTCAAAACTCTTTCAAAACGGGGGAGTCTTGGTGGGGGAGTGTTTTGCATGAGATCTCTCGACGATAACACCACACTGTTCAGCGCAGATATAAGGAGACAATCGTATGGCTATTCCTTCATACATCATTGTCCGCAATACTTTGCAAAGAAGTACTTCTTCAGTACCGCCACAAAGGTTGTGCAGAGAGGACGCTAGTGCCGACGCTAAAGCAGGTACCTCGTTGACGTTCCTTCCACGCGACCCTTGGACATTCCGCCCCTTCGAACACCTCGACAACACCCACCGTTCGCTTCACCCCTCACCACCGCCGCACGCCGAATATGCGCAGATGGCGCTCGTCCAGTCCACCAAGCCGGTGATGAGCCTTCCCGACCTGATCACCTTTGTCAAGAACGAACTCGATGCCGACGAAGACCGCCAGGTCAAGGCCTCCGCCGCGAGCGCCGGCGAATTACCACGCGAGTCGCAGACCGGATCGACCGTGGACCTGAGCCACAAAAATATCCATGCGTTGCCGGTGGAGGTCATACTTCTGATCAAGGACAAGGTGGAGAGGTAATAATGGCCGTGACGGACGGTGGACAACTCGCGCGGTGAGCTGATTGCTTACTAGGCTCGCACTTTCACACAACCCCCGCATTGCTCTTCCAAATGAGATTGGACAATGTGACCGTCTGCGTTATCTGAACCTACGATGGAACAAACTCAGACAATTTCCCATGGCGGTACGGACATTTTGCCGCAGGGAAGTGAATGGGCACTGACACACGGCAGGTTTTGACGCTTTCGAAGCTGGAGATCCTGGACATCAGCAAGAATCAGATCGACGGAATTCCCGAGGAAATCAAGAAGATGACCAATCTCAAATATCTGGCCGTGGCACGAAATCAGATCAAGCGACTCCCGTTGGCATTGGGGGAGATGAGCTTGGTGAAACTCAAGTTCGACGAAAATCCGATCGAGTTCCCTCCTCCCGAAGCTCTCAAACCTTCGGCGGATCGGACGACGTTTTTGGTGGAGTCGGAAAAGGACAAGGACATGTGCCAGCAGGTGAAGCGGTATATGAAGACCATGACGATGCGAGCGCGTCTTACCGCGAGCTCAGATGAAGACCTCAGGTGAGTTGCGAGAAAAGCCCGTCGTTGACGAAATAGCTGCTAACACACCTCAGTAACGTCGAAGTCACCCCGCGTCCCCCGAAGAGGGGCTTGCATGGCGGTCGCTTTCCAGTGCGGCCCAGCATCAGCGGCATCGAGCACATTCAGGACCTCAAATCTGAATCCCCTCCGGACCACATTCCGCCAATCCCGCAGAGATCTCACGCTCGCGGACTGTCCTCTAGCTCGCAGCTCGGCTCACGTCCAGGGCTTGCCCCGCTATTCGGCATTGGCAGCGATGGTCACAGAAGCCGAAGTGAATCAGTCGCCTCCAACGCCAGCATGAGGAACAGGCGGCAGGGCTACGTGCCACGTAAGAACACTGGTCTCGGCTCACTGAGTGAGATGTCCTCACAAATGTCGGCTCGCTCTTCGCAAGCTGCGACTTTGACGCCTCCCCACTCTCGCGCTCCAAGCGTGACTTCCACGTTCAACGGATTTTTGAACATTGGCAGTGGTGGCGAGTCCTCCGAGGCTGTCAGTCCAGTCGACGGACCGGTCAATCGTAATTTACTCTCACGCAAACTCGCCAGTCTCCCCGAGAGTCGTAACTCCCGGCCACCTACCCTGAATTCGATCAAGGTCGTCAAGCGGGTGCTGCTGATGCTGTTCTACCTATACCGGCCAATAGCAGATATCGCACAGCAAATTGGAGCGGGCTCATCGAAGCGTTCTGGTCTCGAGCGCCAATTGTTCAGCGCGAACGCGAACGTGGAAGAATTAGATCGTCTTCTGAACGGTGCCAACAGCATGATCGAGGACGGCCGAGAAATCGATCAAGCCTTTCTGACATCGATCACTCGCACATCGATCATGGCACTGAAGATGTACATCTTCGTGATCAAGGAGGTCAATCGAAGCCGGCACCAGATCGCCAAACGAGTCGATGCGTTCCACGTCAGATGCATCCTCAACACGTCGTATAGCACACTCATCGAGGCGCGCAACATCTGCCACTTGCTTGGATTCCAGACCAAGACTTCACCGAAGCGCGACACATTGAGGCCGTCGCAAGCCTGGAGTAGTCGCACGGTTACACCAACGCAGCCACGATCTTCCAGCAGCAGGAGACGAGGTAACACCGTTTTGCCGACGTCCGGTAGCACCACGAATCTCCGAGGTGCGGTTCCACCGGTGCCGTTGCATTCCAATGGCAGCCGAAGTAGCCGAAGCAACACCATGGTGTCTCAAACCGGGCCGCCCGCTCGATTGAACGAATCTTATCCAGGTCTTTCGCAAAGCAGAAACACCTCCCGCAGCAACACGATGCGCAGCGCAATGGGTAGCATGCCAGAAAGCGAAGGCGAAGACAGCGCGGACAGGGTCTACATGAAGCTCAAGGCATGTTGCGACCTTGCCGCTCAGACGCTTCCTCCGGTCCGTGCGGAACTATTTTCGAGAAAGACCAATGCCGACAACACCGGTCATCCGCAGTCATCGCACCGATATGCGCAAGCAGTCAACAAGTGTGACTTCATGTTGGCCACGAACAGCAAGCTCCTGTCACGTCTCAAGGTCATGAGAGTGGGCGACCCAGCCCGCCATCAACATGAGATTCGAATGTTGACAGAGGGCTTTGCCAAGGTATGCAGCACGCTCTTCAATTCCCAGCACCAAAGAATTACTAACATTTTCTACAGGACTGGGCGAATTTTGCTGGTGAAGTCATGGTTCTTGCCGCCCACCGCTTAGATATCGGCAACATCAAGTCGAGCTTGAAGCCGGTGCAGTCAGCCGTGAAGGAAGCCACTCGCGCTTCGACGCCGCCGCAAACAGCATCTTACACTCAAGGAGGATCGACTCTCGGTCGTCCACCTCCGACTCCAAGCTTTCACAATAACTCACTACCGAGCCTGAACACAAGCCTGGCTCCGGTGCCGGGACTTGCTACACCAGTCCCAGCAACACCACTCAGCGCGGCTCTTGGTCCTGCGGCTCAGGCTACTGTGCCGCCAGTGCAGGTCGTCAGCTCGCCGGAGTATTACCCGCAGCAGACTCCTTCTTTGAGAAGCCGTCCTGCCGACCGTTCCGATTCGAGTCTGCCGCCCGGCGGATATTCCAGGAGATGATGGCGAGTTCAAAGGTAACGTTTCCCCTTACATACAATCACATTTGCTTTCAGCGTGGCGCGGTAGCAGCGGCATGGCGTTACGTTTACGAGGGAATTGGAGCGAGTCTTTTGGTCTTTGTCTTGTAACAACACGAGTATTGGGTGGCAAGGAGGCGCAAAGGTCGGGCATGGAGCATCATGAGCGTACTATCAAGGGCATGGAGGGCCGTTGGGCATCGGGAGGGAAAAGGCGCAAAGGTCAAAAGCAGAAGCGATGGGGAAGTCACGGGCGTCTCTACGCTTGACAATGGGTTTCACGGCGCAAGGAGATGGGAGGCAATGGGCTCAATGCAGGGGTCCTCGCGCTCGACCAGGACGGTCGTCAGGGTTTGAAAATCACGACGATGGAACGCAATTACGACAGCGAGAAAGTCTTTTTGACACAACGAGCACTCGAGTTCGCGCTTGATTGTAGCAGACGACTGGGCTATAGCCAGGGAGGAACATGCGACATTCGTGCTGCACAGTTCGCACCGTTTCCACCACTTCCATGTGCACATTCCTTCCACAATCCATCGATCCACCTTCTAACCATCGCTTTACCCCATGCTGCAGCCACATCGACTTTGTCCTCCTTCGCAAGGCCCAACGCAGCGATGCGCTTAGTCGAAGAGACCGAAGCCCATGTCCTCGTCGGACTCTTCCTTCTCTGTGGTTGAGTCGTATCAGTATACCGCTACCAGACCGTATCTTGACGTGTGTGGATGTAGGGAACTCACCCTCCTCCTTAGCGGCCTCAGGCGCAGCCTCGGCGGCACCACCAGCAGCGGCGGGCGCAGCACCACCAGCAGCGGGCGCGGCACCACCTCCGGATCCGACGTTCAAGAGCAGCTCCTTGACGTCCTTGCCCTCGAGGGCCTTGGCGAAGAGAGAGGTCCAGATGGGCTCGACGTCGGCGACTTTGGCGGCGGAGATGAGGGATTGGAGCTTGTCGGCCTGGAGAGGGGATTGTTAGAGAGGAAGTTTTTGCGATTGTGGGAGGCTTCGTACGGTGATTTCGACACCGTCATCCGCGAGGATGAGGGCCGCGTAGGAGGAAGCGAGCTCGGCGGTCGACATTGTGATTTGTTGCTTGTGGTGTTCGATGAGATGCCAACACAATCTTGTGGTGAAGGTCTTCTTCTCGGCGATGTGGTGATGTTCGAGATCGAAGTTCCCCGTTTCGCGCTTCGTGGAGAATTGCAGCAGTGCTCGAAAAAATTCTTGGCGATTATGTCAGCAGGCAGGAGCGACGGGAGCAGGCCAAAGTGTGGGGCATCGAAGCATGCACGACTGAAGAGGAAGGCGCTTCATCGCTCCGGAGCAAAGTGAATCGAGATGCATGTGCGAACTTGGATACATCGCATGGCTGACTGCTAGTATCACCGCATGTGTACATCAATATTCAAAGAGCAAGCAGCGTCGAACGTGCCGTGTCGTCCATGTCTTCAATGTGGCACAAGGCATGGCCTCGGGAAGCGGGGTCATTCGGACATCCATCTATCGCCGCCGCGCCTCTTATGACATCCTCGCTCGTCTTCCACCTCCAACCTCACAAGTACCATTCCTTTCGACATAACACCACACTGTAACACCCTCTTACGATGACAGACTCACCTTACCAGCGCATCCCGCTGGACCCGAAAGAACAACCGATCCTCGACCGCATCCTCATCATCCGCGACCACCTCTCCCTCCTCAAATCAGACCGCAGCACATACATCAAGAGCGCAGACGTCGTCAAGTACTATTCGCAACTGGTGGAGCAGGTCGAGCTGCTGAACAAGATACGAGTAAACAAGCGCGATGAACAGAACCGCGTGGACACAGTACTGGACGACTGCTTCCGGCTGATCTCGCTCTTCTTCCTCACAATCGGCCGCAATCGCGAAGCACCGGCAATCTACTCATGTGTCGCCACGGTGGACAGATTACTCAATCACTTGAAGGAGGCTGGTTTCTACCTGCCTAGCGATCTGACCAGTATCAGCGACCACCTGGACAAGTGGGAGAAGACCATTGAGCGGGATAGGAACCAGCACTCTGAGGATCTTCTCACCCTGCTCAAGGCACGAATTGATCTCTGCAAGGCGACACTGAAAGATCTGCGGGCGCCGCTGAGCAAGATGGACAAGGATACGATGCGCACATACGAGAAGTTGGTGTCGATTTTGCGGTCGCTTTCGGCATGCAACACACGATCGAAGGTGGGACGAAGCAGCATAGCGCAAGTCACGACAATTTCTAACAATGTTTAGTTCCCGTCGAAAGAAGTCAAGGAGTACGAAGACCAGCTACACGAGATCCAAACCGAGCTTCACGCAGATGCTCCAACCCACGAAGGCAAGAGTGCAGAAGACGTGTACGCTGAAAGACTGGCTTTGATCCAGCTCGCCGACAACGTGGAGGAAGATGGAACGACCGTAGCAAAGTCTCTGCTCGCGAGGTGTCTTCTATGGGCGGAGATCATCCAGACGAGGTAAGCGCAATTGATGAAGTGCGGGCAGCTGGACTGTAAACTGACAATGGAATGATAGAAACGGCCAAGTCGAAGAGCGATTCAGGGAGCTCTTTGAAAAGCTTCTCAAGATCAAGAACGCTCTCGAACACATGAACCTCACTCAAGCATGGTCACTCCGCGAAACAGATTTGTACGACTTTCAACGCCAGCTCGACCGCATCGACGACTCACGAGTGAACGGACAATTCGTCGATGCCGAAGGAAAGGGAGGTGACTTGCACGCTCAGCGCACCCTTCTCTACCTCCTGCGCAAAAGCTACGCTTTCATCTACACATACATGATCTCTTCCGAGCCCGTGTCGGAAGCCCTCCTGCCAATCTACAACCAGCTGCAGACTCTGAAGCGATGTCTCGAGGAAGTCAAGCGCTCCGGCGGTGTTGACAGCCCGCGCGAACTCTACCCTTACAGCATGAAGCTCACATCGATCGACAACATGCGCAAGGATGGAAAGTTCATGGTGGGCGAGGATGTACCTGAAGGTCAGGGAAGCGTCACTGCGCTGCTGTCGGAGTGTTTTGAACTGGCGTACGAGTTGAGGAACGATGCGGATGAGAAGTCGGAGCCTGCTGGTGGCCCAGTACAGGAGCCGAACGGAAATGGTGCAGCGCAAACAGCTTCATGAGTGCGAAATCTGGGCGGATGGAAATGATATTGGCGACGGCAAGGCGTTTTGGCGCGCAAAAGGGTCGACTCCTCCTGGACTGAGCACAGAGGGGGGCGGAGAGAGACGAACATATTGGCAGGCAGCCCTGCGCCAGAGAGGGCAGAAGTGTATGTGCTACGAAGAATACGAGCATCTGCAGAAGACGATGGCAACAGAACGGATGCGGAATCAGTCCAATGTGTGATGGGTGTCGATGAGAGACGGGAGGTCAGATCTTAACGAGCAGAGTTGTTCAACTATTGCCATTTACTTCTACCATGCTTTGAACACCCGATCTCCGACATTGGAAGTCACCGCAATTGCTCCGACAATCTTCAAGTCCCCTATTCCAACCCCTCAACCTCAATCCTCCCCAACACCTCCCCACCCTCTTCCTCCTCACTTCCCTCCCCATCCGCATCCTCAAACCACAACTGACTCCCATAAGAAATACACAACTCTTCGCCCTTCTCCACATCCCTCACCGTGCGATACACCACCACTTCCTGGGCGAGATCTCTCGTCCACCCGACGTTTTGATCTCGGGAGGAGTGGTTGAACATGGAGCCTAGACCAAGAATTACGGCTTGTGTGGCGATAGATGCCGTCTTGATCCTACATTCAGGCGACTTGTTCGTTGAAGATGTCTCTGTGGAAGTAGGGTGTGCTTTGAGCGGCCAGTTGTAGGTGTAGTGGTAGAGGGAGGTGTGAGCGATGTGTCTGTCGTTCTCCGCTGGGTCGAGAATCAAGACGGGACATATGTCGATCAGGGTTCCTCGGGGTATGGAGTTTGTGGCGAAGACTCCGCGACCTGGTGTTGAGGTTTTGTTAGATTCTTGTTCGACAAAGCGATTTTATGGAGTCTCGCGGTTGATGGTGTTACCTTTTGGTGTTTGAAGTCTGAGTTCTAGATGTGGACATCTTTGAAGTGAGATGGAGTCTTCTGTTGAGCCTGGAGCAGGCGCGACGGTCATTATTATTGTGAACGGCTCATCGAGTCAAGCGATGGCTTCCTCTTGGTTCTGATAGATGACGACCGGGAACTGCGAATGGTTGTTGCACAGAGCTCGAAGTGAAGTCGGATTTCTGCAGTCCAACCCTAACCCTAGATCGACGACGGGTGCAGGAGCTATGGTCCGTACACTTGAACTTCACCTCTACGTTCCGTCGTCAACTCTGCTATTTGCAAGCCTCTCGTACGATGCTGTTCTCTTCGTCATGACAATCTCATCACAGTCATGGCTCTCCCTCAGCGAGCTCGCGCCGGCACCGTGAGCGGCCCTCACTCCCTCTCCCTCAAAGTCCTCCGCCTTTCCCGCCCAACTCTCGCCGTGCAAACTCCCCTCCCTTCCACATCGTTCAACAATGGCCTCGACATACCCATCAAAGCGTCCCTAGCATATCCCAGCGCGGATCCGCATTCGACATTCCCACTCACACCTCTACTCACTCTCCCCGCTTCATTCGGCGCCGCGTACGTGGGCGAGAGATTCACTTGCACGCTATGCGTGAACAATGAGCTGCTAGCCGAGGACAAGGCAAAGAGCGTGAGCGGATTAAAAGTCTCAGCTGAACTGCAGACGCCCACACATAACGACGCTGGCGTGGCATTGGAGTTGATGTCCGCTCAAACGAAGCAGGAGAATGATTTGAGTCCAGGAGATACGCTGCAGTATACTCTCTCCCACGAGCTGAAAGAAGAGGGACCACACGTCCTCGCCGTGACGGTGTCGTACACGGAGACCTCGCACACGGCCGACGGAGGAGCCAGTGGAGGACGAGCCAGGACGTTCAGGAAGCTGTATCAGTTCGTCGCGCAGCCTTTACTCGCTGTGCGGTCGAAGATCACAGAGCGGCAGAGGAGGGAGAAGGATGCGTTGAGACAGTGGATTTTGGAGGCGCAGTTGGAGAATGTGGGGGAGGTTTCGGTGGTGTTGGAGAGGGTGTGGTTGAAAGAGGAGGATGGAATGAAGGGGAACGATGTGAATGGAAAGGAGGCGGTTGTGTTGAAGCCGAGTGATGTGGAGCAGGTGATGTTTTTGGTGGAGGAGAAGGAGAGGGGAAGTGAGCTGTCCGCGAGGGTTCCGCTGGGAGAGTTGAATGTTGACTGGAGGAGTGCCATGGGTGAGAGGGGTGGGTTGACGACTGGCACGTTGTCTAGCAGGCCGAGATGAGGGCATTTGATACAATCCTGAGTTCAGTCTGGCGGCTCCGCAGACCCTGTGGAAGAAGGGTGATACAGGACATGGTGGAAATGGTCATTGAGATACTGGTTTTGCCAGCCAGTATGTTGTGATCGGCTCCTCTGGTCTCCCTATGGGTCTTCTCAGCGACAATCCAAGGAGGCTTCGCAGGAAGGACCTGGCCTGATACTGGCAGACCATGGCTCACGCTTCACATCTTATGAAATGGAGATCGATCGAACGTGGACACCATTGCAGAACATGTGCCAAACTCGGCCACAACAAACAAACGCACGCAAGAAGATCAGCGTTGACGGCTTTACGGACTTCCACATAATCGACCCGTCCTGGCCATAGCCTACATTCGCGGCATTCGATCATGGCTGAAATGCAAAAAACGATGCTTCTTCTCAACAGAGGTCACAACGCCTGACTCGAATCCACGACCTCCAGCGAGACCGACCTTCCCTTTCCGCCGTCCTCCTCACCAATCCAGATACGTCATCCCGCCCTCCCCTCGCACAAACATACATATACCCCACCAACTTGCCTAATTCTCAGCACAATCCCTAGAGCCAGTCCCCATGCTGGCTCAGCCGTACAGCGTTAGAAGCGCGGGGCGTCGAGCGCTGGTAAATTTGTGGAGGGGTGATATGGCGACTTTGGCCAGGAACAGCGGAGGATTTGCATAACGGTGGGGACTTGTCGCTTTAATCAA
Source organism: Zymoseptoria ardabiliae STIR04_1.1.2 (assembly GCA_000223765.2). Taxonomy (NCBI): domain Eukaryota; kingdom Fungi; phylum Ascomycota; class Dothideomycetes; order Mycosphaerellales; family Mycosphaerellaceae; genus Zymoseptoria; species Zymoseptoria ardabiliae. The sequence continues at coordinate 44,456 of AFIV01000520.1, read as the reverse complement.
TAGAAACCAGCCTACCTCGCATGGTGCCATACATTGGCTAAGTGGGTTTCTTTGTCCTGCGATTATCCTTCGAGGGAGAAAGGGGTTTTTCTTTTGCATCCCTCCTTGGACCGACACTTAAATCCCCCCTCCCCTCTTTTCCACCCTTCTCAAGAATTCCGCGGTTCAGAACTCGCTCATGGTCTAGCGATCATGGCGGGAAGATGGAATGTTCACTCGAACCCGCGGTCTGTCTGATCAATCGAAACGGTGAGCTTACGCTTAATGGTTTGATTGTCCCACTGCATCTATGCCGGGTTTTCTTTTTGCTGGTTCTCTCGAAAAGGGGGCGGAAGCGAGGTTGGGAACGAGTTGGCGGAGATTGAAGGACGCATCAAAGTTTTGCTAAAGGCATGAAGATTCCGCCCAGCACGTTTTGTGTCTACAACAACCTTCGTGAAGAGAGACTCGCCGACTGGACAGGACAAGCAACCTCAAACCGCCAGCGTACATGAGGCATTGGCAAAGGGAGGAGGAGGGAGAACATGTTGAACATAATTAAGCTGGCAATCGCCATCCATCGACGCTCGAAGATGTGTCTTTGCGAGACAACGTTCGCTCTGCACAGCCTCAAAGCCGACACAATCGATGCTACATCTACATATTAAGAAGTCGGACAAGCTTCTATCGCTCCTACAAACAGCCTTCGGTGGATTGGCAAGGACTTCAGGAAGAGGCAAACGCTCCTCGCGGCACACCTGCTCCTTCGTTGAAGACTGCAGTTTGAAGATGGTCTTACTGTGAGCAAGCATGACTTTATTATAAGGTACTTATGAGTAAGGCGTGTTGGGGGCTCTGATTCAGCACGGCTGTTGGTCTGCTGACTTGCCATGCGCGACATGAACGCCATGCCGTGAACAGTTTGCTTGCGCCATGTGGTCTCACCGAGGGTCGAATGTCGATCAGGGTCTGCGGTGTGGGTATCCCGAAAAGTGTTATCGGCCACGCGGTTGCGGAGTTTCATGACTCGATTCGGATGAACAGCCGCGAGGCTTCAGATCTGTTGATTTCCGTGATTACACATCTCACAATGCGCGTCTGCGTCGTCTGTCTTTCACGGGCGCATTTTGCATAAGCAGCTGACCAAGAAGTCCGCATATACCGAAATAGGGCTAGCTCAACGGTGAAGTGAATTGAGTTCATGCTCCACACAGATTTCGTGGTTCGTGGCTTGTCCGTCTATTTTAGGCCCAATTTTTAATACAGTTGAGGACGTCCTTGGAACATCATCTCTGTCCGATGCAGAGTCCATACCTTGCCCTCGTGCTTTGCTTGAAGCTCACCATCAGCACTGACATCTTTTTCCAGTCATGACCAGGTCCAGCCGTTCGCAAGTTGCAACCCGGTTCGCTGCGCGCATCTCGGCCATCGCTGGCAGCGTTCGGCGCCAGACAAACTCTCGCCCCAACTTTAAGCATTTCTTTTCGGTATCATGAAACAGGGGCCGGACCACGCAGGTCGTACAATCCTACGGCAGAGGTCAACGCGTTGAAACAAGACAGTCCATCAATCAAAGTCATCAAACCGACTCAAGTGCCGTGCCGATAAAGTTGCAGATTGCGGCTCGGTGTATTTCTCTGTCGTGCAGGTTGCATATGCAGTGGAGATGGGAGTTCTGTGAGACATTTTTCTCGACGAATTGTGCAAGCCTGCTGGGATAGACCTCAAGTTTTGGGTCTTGGAACGGCATTCACCGCAGTGGTCCCGAGAGAGCTTGTGCAGGAACAGAGGAACAGCTTCTCACGGACGGGGCCGCGCTTACTTGCACAGGGGAAGCTCTGGGGCCAGGGTTGATGTGGTGATCATGACGCCGCTGGATGGTCTGAGACTTGTGCTGGCGAGCTGTGAGTGGGTATGTTCTGCGTGGGCTGAGGACGAACGGGCGAGAAGGCATGTCTGTTGTGTTCTCAAGGATTGGTGTCCGCGGACTCATCGTGTCACGAATCGTTTGACGCAAACGCTGCCCATATATATGTGTATGCACGCTTATGCAGTGCCACGCGGGTGCATTTGTTCCTGCCGAGGATCATGGAGGAAAAAAATTGAGGCGTGTAACGCGAAGGAGCCGGCTTGTGAATTGGGGTGCTGAAACACGAATTGCTAGCGCATTGCGTCCTCTCCGCTATCAGGGGTTTGTTCGTGTGCAGTCTTCTCGCGGACAACGGCATCTCGCAGGGTAAGCCGTATTCGTTGAGCCTCTGGCTGATCGATATAGATTCCTGGCGTCTCAAGGCATTGTGTGTTTGGAGTGGATTGCATCGGAAGATGTTAGCAATGGAAGCATGGATGTTATGGATGTGGGAGCCGTGAAGTGAATGCCACGCCACGACCTCCCTTCCCCTCTTTATTGAGGTAGGGGAGACCTAGCACGCCTGATGAGAACACAATCCACTCTATTCACCGCAGATTCTCCCAAAGGGTTCGTTGCACATCTATCTTCTTCACGGTCTGAAACGAACAACATCTCATTCTCGGACAAATCATGCACGAGAGCATTCCATAGGACCATCCCGCGGTCTGACCCTGCTATCTTTGCAGATTGTCGCTTAAACTCTCCCAGGCGCTCGGACGTGAACCCTTGTGCTCGTCGACACCGAGCTCGACCTGAAGGCTGGCTGAGAGTCACACCCTTCCTACACACTGGGCTTCGTTGCGCATTTGGTCTCGATACCGGCATTGCGACTCAAGGACTCGACATCACCACCAGTGACCCGTCCCTGCCACCGTTGGGATTCCTCGCGCCACGATAGACACACCCGCCCGGTACCAATCCACGTGTCGGACTCTCGGCCAACGTCAACCCATTCCACGCCGTGCGACCAGGAAACGAGATCGCACTACACCGCTGTGCCTGGCGTGTTACCTGTTGGGCCTCCTGGAAGAGCACAATCACGCACTTGACATTTTGACAGCCGATTGTCGACTGCCGTACCACTGCCGCTTGAACTTCGGTTCAAGTACCGCCTATTCATGCAGTAAACGCCTTTGTCCGCCAGACTCGATCCCCAGCACAGTGCAACAGCACTGCTCGCCTCTCCCACCGCCTCCACATCTACAATGGCTCCCCCCAGGTCGAGCACGAAGCCGACACAGGCTTCTGCGGCCTCCAACGGCGACACTTCCGCACCACTGGCCGACTATTTCTTCATATGCGGCATTGAGTCGTCACAGGTATACGACGAGAAACTTGCCAACCTACAAACAGCAGCGCCGGTGGAGGATACGATCGACGAGGACCGCGAACTGGAGATTGACGACACCCGGCCCACAACACCGGGCTCACCAGAGAATGGGCCACGAATATCGCGGTACAGCTTCGAGGCGAGAAAGAGCGTGGGAAGCATAAATTTGGGAGAAGAGAACATATCCGCAAGCAATCGTAGCAGTGCGACGATACGGCCGGTGAAGATTGGAGGATCTGGTTTGACAGACGATGATTTCGACCAGGTGCTTAAGAAGTTTGCCTCGGACCGGGACAGCTTTCTGGAGGACATGCACATTGCGGCGGGCACTGTGACCACACAGACGCAGAATAGAAAGGCGCGGCCGAAGACGGTTCGCATAACTCCGCATGAGGAAAATGGAGGCATCAAGAGCGGCGTCGGTAGTCTGCGGAGAAGATTGTCTACGATGAACAGCACGAAACGAGCATCCTCCGTCATGAGCAAGTCGTCCGCGAGACAGTCGAAGCGATTGAGTGGATACAACTCTGTGATACCATCACCGCAGCCGTTCCAAACCACGCCGGACATGCATCCGCTGAAGCGGAGGTACGAGCCGGTGCTCCTCGACCGGTACCCTACAAAGCACATGGCCGATGAGTCGAAGCGACGAAAACCTTTCCCGGATTATGTACCCATGTTCACCTTTCCGAACGATGTCACAGTCGTCTCGTCAGACGAGAGGCCGCGATCAACATGGCACGGCTTCGCCATGACGAACTCGGACAACAGCAAGCTATACGGCATATGCGTGATCTTGTGGGTGCCGCTCAACGAGTTGGCGTCGGAAGCGCTCGAACGTCAGTGCGAAGAGTGGAGGAGGGCGAATATGAGCAATGAAGAGCGGGAGCTTGCGAGCAGTCTAGGCGAGAGATTGTCGGCGGAGCGAGCAAAGTTGAGCAGATTATTGGCAGAACTTCCGTCGGTTGCTTCGGAATCAGAGGCGCGTGAGATGTTGGAGGATGAGATCAGTGCAGTTGAGGAGAAGATTGGTCTCATGACAGATCTGCTCAGACCGGTGCGGCACGGAGCTGCGTCGAAGATTGATGGATTGACCGAAGGCGATACTGGATTTTGGATACCACGAGCGTACGGCATTCTTGGGAGAGATGGAACTCTGACTGGATTCTGGAAGGAGTGGTTGAAGACAATGGTCGTACCAATGACGGGAGGTGCAGTGTTGCGAGTGCCTCCGAGCTCACCGAAAGTCGGACTATGGCAACCTCTGGAGCGATACATCTGCAATTTGTGCATAGAAGCACTCAGCCCGATAACGTCCATCACGCAGGTCGAGGTCGGCGTCCGGGAGTTGCGGCTGTATGCGCGGAAAGAGGCGATCAACGAGCTTCCGGGATCGCGTGGTACAGATCTCTACGCTCTGTTCCGATGCCTCACGATCCCGAACATCATCACTCTCTTCGAATACGCTCTGGCCGAATCGCGGATCATCCTTCTCTCCTCCCACACCTCCATGCTGCAGCTTGCAACATCGGCACTGATCAGCCTCATCTACCCCCTTAAGTGGACGGGTGTGCTTATTCCAGTCTTACCATACAGACTGATCCAAGCGCTTGAAGCTCCGTGTCCCTACATTGCAGGCGTTGAGCGGCGATACGAGAAGCTCGAACTTCCAGACGATGACTTCTGTATTGTGGATCTGGATCAGAACACCATCGAGAGCACCGAGCCGCCCACCCAGCTGCCGAGACCCCAGAGGAGAAAGCTGCAAGCGCTCCTGCAAGCAGCAGCTCCTCATCACACTCGCTATGGTGTTCCAACAGGACCTCCTGCATATGCCGTCGAAACCTTCCCATACGATGCTTTCTCCTCCGAAAACCCTCAGATCTTCAACCCGAGAGCTACGCCCTCGACTCTAGCCGCGTACGTCAGCGAGAGCTCGACGACATTCGGCGATTCGGCTAGCCTCCCAGCTCAGTCGCGTGCGCCAGTATTCAATGCATTCCTTCAGCAACGACCGGACGCGACAAGGACTGCTGGCAGCGATCGACCCTCCACCAGCTCGACTGGTGGTCACAGCCAATCATCGGGCGCATCACCACCGAATTCGTCAAGATCGCCGACGTCAGGATCCTTCCCGAGTGTGATTTCACGAAATGACTCCGGCTACACTCTGCAATCGACGCTGCGAGAGAAGCGATCAGGTCATTTCGCAGACACGCTCAAGAGGCGCAACTCTGCTGTAACCTCGCTCTTCAATGCACGTCATCCGCTTCAAGACAAGACTAATGCTCCAGAACAGTATGGCCAGTTCGCACTCGATCGCATGGGGACTATGCGGCGACCTTCGGCGCCGATAGGGCATCATCCGAGTATGTCGACCTCGACTCTGGGCGCCCCATCGCACTACGCTCCTAGTGTGTACGCGCCGAGTACGATGGCGGCCAGCACCATCCTCCAACCCGTGACGATCCAGCCGGTCCGCGACGACGAATTGACAAAATGGGCCGAAGGCCATTGCTTGTCCAAACGCACTCCTGACGGAAAGACGCCATGTAGCATCTGCGACGAGCGATGTGACGACAGCATGTTCCGCTGCAATGGTACGTCTCCATTTCCATCTTCTCAAATACAGATTCCTGACCCTATTCACAGGCTGCGGCATCGTCGTCCACGGCCGCTGCACCCCAGCCGTCTGCATCGTCTGCCCCGTCGCCTTTCGCGCCGACCAAGTGCGCGCCGCCTTCGTCCGCTGCTTCGCCTCCCTCTTCTACACCTACCGCCGCTACATGCACCCAGCCTCAGGCGACAGCAAAAAATCCGGCCTCATCTACCACTTCAACATGGACCAATTCCTGCGCAGCGTACCCCACGGCGACTCGGATTACATGAATATGCTCCGGCAGACCCAAGCTTTCAATGAATTCATCCATGAACGCGAAGCCACCCGCTCCGAAGACCCGAGCATCAAGCTGTTCGATGAGATCATTCTGAGTAAACGTAACCGCGGCGGGAGGAGTCTGTTTTCGAAGAGCAGTACGAGTTTCTTGAGCGATACGAGCGATCATTTGTGGAGGAGTGCGGCGGCGACGCTGCCAAGTAGTCGATTTCCGGGGGATGTGAGGCCGAGTTCGGGACGCACGCCGAGTAAGTTGGATATGAGTTTGATGAAGGAACCCAGGTCGATTCAGGGCGCGCCAAGGATTCAGCAAGGGAAGACGAAGAGGAAGCCGGTGGCGAGTATGTTGGGGTTGTCGAGTTTGAAGAGGGAGGAGTCTTGAGTGCGTGTGATTGAAAAGAGCAATCGTCGAAAAGGAGAGGATGAGATGGCATGCGACGATTAGCGGCGAAGAGACGGATGCCGGTCTTTCTGTCTGACCTTCGGACTCCGCGAAAGAGATACCTGCTACTACCCATTCTTGCATGGCCATGTACTACATACTCTGCATTGGGATTTCGCAGCATTCGTTCGAGCGTAGGCGTACCACGGCGCATTGGGAAACTTCAGCTGCATTGATCGAAGAGGAAATGGAGACGGATGGAGGATCAAAAAGTCTGCAAAGACGGCATGAAGCATCTCATTGGGGAGCTGAAGGACTTGCTTGGTGCGCATGCCAAAAAGGCATTGGATGGTCATGGGTCTTTGTATGGATAGGAATGGGAACATTGTATAGAGACGGGTACGAGATGTACGACTATGGCGAAGAACGGCTTCGCATTGGAAGGCTCAAATCCCATCTACTTGGTCATCGGACTTGGCGCAAAAGTGACATCGGGCCTGTTCTTTCGCACACAGCGGACAGGATCTGCGATTTTAGCAGAGCGCCTTGCGCTATGCTTCGTTCAGTAGGTGTCTTTCGCACCCGGGATGGGCGATGGCCCCATTAGAGGCATTTGGTCCGCTCGACGCACCGTGTGCGACTGATTTGTGTCCCCAGAGTCCGACCTGCGATCGAGACCGCCATGTGCTTCGATCCATATGCGGACTGTGCTTGGGGGTCTTCCGAGATAAGGAGACAGATACATCAGACCTGCCACAGAGCATGATCACATGCGAGTTGTGATCAAGCTGATGGCTGTAGATCAGCAAGCTGTTGACCTATGGACGGCATGATGATGGCTATAGAGTAATCAACTCATACCGCTCGACCGCTACTGGTGACATCGCCCTTCGGAATACGCCTCGCCCTGTCCAGTCCACGCGTTGTTACCTGCCCTTCATCTCCCTTTGCTGAGTATCTCTCAGCAACCTCAGCGTATCACCCACAAGATACAGACTTCCCACAATCACAAGTTTCTGGCCAGGAGTCTTCTCCGCCATCTCACTCGCGGCTTTCAAAGCGCCCAGTAGATCCCGTCCATAGTCTCCAGTAGCCGCAAGATCCGGCATCACTTCCATCACCTCTGCAATGAGCTCAGCAGAGGCCATCGCTTCGACCCAAGGCATTCCATCGACGGGTCCAAACTCCACTGCAACGACGTTATCGCCTGGCAACAGCAATGTCTCGAAGAACCCCACGACTTCTTTGCCTTTCGTCATGGCTATGACCCAAGTGATGGGGTACAATGGCGCAGATGCGTCTTCTTCGCGAGGGATGCCGCGCAGAGCTGAGACTTTATGGTTCAGCCCCTCGGCGGCTTGTGGGTTGTGAGCGCCGTCTAGCAAAGCGCGATCCCTACGGCCGGTCAGACTGCGGATGTTGATCCATTGCTGACGGCCAGGAAAGACGGTTCGCGTCACGGCCTCGGCCATTGCGATTTGGAGTGACCGGAAGGTTTCAGTTTTGATACCGGACTTGGCTGGACTGGCGTTCTCTGGATGTTGATCGTTGCGATTCGCAAGGCCATTGGTCCAATTCAAGTTCTTTAGATTCGCTTGAAACTGTCGCCGCGTGAAGTCCATGCTTACTCCCTCATTGTCTGGGTCTTGCATGACGACTGGGGCTGGTCTGAATCGCATCTGCGTGGGGTCATCGGTCGTTTCCTCATCAGCGGTTGCTTTCGCAGCAGTTTCTTCCACATCTTCATCTGTCTGCTGCCGAGGCTCCTCGACCGGTAGGATCGGTGTAAAACGATCTGTCGGGGAATCATCCATCGGCTCTTCGTCCACAGGATCTGGATCCAGCATAGGATACTCTCTGCCTGCGCTGGGTTGCGCATTTCCGGTTTCCTGAGCTGAAGACTCCAGACCTGAAGTCCAACGTAGCCGCATGAACGGCTCGCGAGTTGCCAGACAATCACTGGGATCCAGCCGGACCAGCCGTTCTAGCGCCTGCTGCGTCGCCACGGCTGCTACCATAGCATTCGCCTTGACATGAGGTAGCCACCTCTGAGCTGTGAGAAACTCGCCAAACGCGCCGCCATACTTCAAACTGTTCATTGTTCGAGTTCCTACCTGCTTAAGGACTTCTTTGACCTCTGGAGCATTCGTGTGATCGTACACAAGTCGCCTGGGAGGCTTTGCGATTCCAGCTTTCTCCTTGGCAATCTCTTCGATGGTATTGCCGAGGAGACCTTGATGATCCATACCAATCTTTGTGATTACCGACACCAGTGGCAGTGGACGAGGCTCCTCCAGAGTAGGGAAGCCATTCTCATCCACGTATGGTTGGCCAAGGATATTAGTCGCATCCAGTCTGCCACCGACACCGACCTCCACAACCGCAACGTCGAGCTCAGCTCGCGTGAAGATCTCGAAGGCGGTCGCCGTCAAAAGCTCAAACTCAGTCGCTCGAATGTCTGCCTTGCGGTTGCGATCTAGGACGATCTTCTCAACGGCATGGAAAAGTTCTGAGCTCACTGGTCCCATGTCTCTGCCTTCGTAGTTGCTGAGCCTGATACAGTCCCACCTGTCTATCAGATGAGGGCTTGTGAAGCTACCCAGTCGTAAAGGCTCGTGACCGCGAGACTTTCTGTACTCGGAGCCATTGTACACCTGCAGCATCTGCGAGATGTAGATGCAGACCGAGCCCTTGCCATTGGTGCCGGCCACGTGGATCGCTTTCCATGGTAGGGGTGTGTTATATAGCAGGCGTGAGATACGCTGCAGTCCGAGTTCGATCATGGCATGATTGTGGTTGGAAAATATTCAAGAGAAGATGTCGTCGTGAGAATGGACGGAACGTCGTCCATATCGACCGTTATTCGGGCTGTTACGAAGATCACACATTTAGCTCCGTGCACTTTCCGCGCTAACGCGTCGCGTCCAACACGAGAGACATCATCTCACCAGCGGTTCCAGTTTCAACCATCAGAACGCCGACCAGGCCCAAACTGCGAGACGAAACGAAGATGTTCTCCATCGCGGCGCCCTCGTCATCGCCACACTGCGATCCCTTCGCGCCCTCTCCACTCTCCCCACGAAGTAACAACATCTATGGCGGCAGACGCCACCAGCAAACCTACCACCACCAACCGCGAACAGATCTCATGGCGACGACAAACGAGAACACGATGCCGAGTACGAAGTCCGAAGCCGTGAACACGATGTTCGCATTCTCCGCGCCTCCGCCTCCAAGACGGGAAGTCTCCGATCAAAACCTGCCCTTCGCGCAACGAAGGATCAAAGTCGCGCCTCCAGTTGCACGAGCGGGAGATCTAAAAGAGAAGCGAAGAGGCCAATTTCTGAGGAAAGTCGAGCGCGGGAGGGATGAGGATCGCTGGGAGAGGAGAGGAGACGATATTCTGAGGATGGACTTCATGCAGCGGCAGCGAGAGTGGGAAGCGGCACAAGCACGGTCTGCGGCGTCGCTGGCATTGGAGGAGTCGGCATATGAGGAGGAAGAAGATGATGAGATGGACGGAGGAGAAGATCGCATGCCGGAGACGGTGGACTTGCCGACGTTCAGCAGCAGTGGGTTTGGAAGCCCGGTGCAGATGTGTTCGCAGCGAGTGCCGATTTCGAGTGCACCGCGGCTGCAACCTCAGCCGAGTGATCAAGACGAGATCGAGAGACTGCTTCGCGACGAGGACGAAGAATTGGAGATGTTGCTTTCGTATATGCCGACGGAAGGAAATGTTGACTTCGACGCGACACAAAGCCAGCACAAGGGCGGCGACGACGGCGATAGTCTATGGAGCGACGATGCAGACTACGACGCGCTGTTCTCCGAGGTCCTCAATCAGGAGGCGCAGATGCAGCGAGCTGAACAGCAGCAAGACGAAAGTGGCGATGTGGAAATGGATATGAGCTGAAGGGGGCCGGCGGAGCACGACGACTCTTTGTGCCTTTACGATTTGACTTTAGCATGGCGTTGGTGGTGATTTTGGCAGGACACGATGTTGTTGCAGCCACGGGCAGACTTTTTGTCTTTCTGAAGGAGAAAGAAAAGCGCGTACTGCCGTCGACCAGCATGAAGCTTGCTTCCAGATATGTGGGTATCACAGATAAACACATTATGACAGATTACGATCAAATGTTCAACATTCTCCCCGCTCACTGCGTCGGGCAGCCTTGATCTATGTCGCCCAGCGCTTCTTGTGCGGCACTCATGTCACCCACAAGATCCGGTGGTGGAGATCCGGCTGCTTGCATCTGCACATTTCATGTTAGCGATCATCGATTCGCACGAACCCTGGCCCTTCCCAACATACCTTCTGCATCCTCTCCACAATATACTCCCGATCATCCTCATTATCATCACTATACCCCTTCCTCTCAAACCTCCCCACAATCTCCCCCACCAACTTCTGCTGTTCCCGATACCGCTCCAAATCCTCCTTCTTCTCCCTCTCCGCATTCTTCTCCATCCACGCTGGGAAATTATCATGCAACTCCTTCATCGGCTCGTATAAAATCTCCTTGTTCGTCAAGTGCGCCATCATGTTCATAAGCATGCTGTTGAAGTCCCCTTCCTCCCCAGCGCCGCCCATTCCACCCTCAGTGAGCTCTTTCATCATTTTTGCGAGGAGATCTTCTTCGGATTGAGGCCCTGCAGCCGAGGCAGTGGAGGCTTTGGCTGTGCTGTCGGAGGCTTGCATGCGTTCCATGGTGCGGCGGATGGTGGATTGGAAGTCTTCGGGGGTGTCCTTTTTCGTGGAGGAGGAGGAGGATGTAGGGTTTGAAGTGGATGGTGCGGTGGGAGGTTGAGATAGTGCTTCGACTGCTTTGCTCATTTGGGCGGCGGCTTCTGGGTCGCTGCCTGCGGCTCCGGCTCCGATGAGTTCCTGCATCATCTTTTCGAACTCGGCTTGCATGGTGGGGTTGGAATCGAGCTCGGACATGAGGTTTGCCATGCCGGCTTGGAGTTGTTGAGCGAAGGCTGGATCGTTAGCGACGGGAGCAATGGCATCTTTGGAGTCGTTCGTCGCGGGTCTGCCGGGTCCGGATGCTGTGGGTGCGGATGAGGATGTTGTACAGGCTGCGGGGGGAGCAGGTGAGATAGATGTGGCTTGGAAGGAATCGAGGACATCGTCGAGGTCGTCGAGGTCGTCTTCGTCTGGGTCCGGCGCGTTCGCGACCTGCTGAGGGTCTTGGTCGGCCATCTCGCAATCTTTGTCGGCCATGTTGTGAGGTAGGTGGGGTAGAAATGTGAGATTACTCGATGCGGTATGATGATACCAGCCTTGGTTGGCGATGCTGCTGTGTTGAAAGTATCAGTTGTCAGATGTATATCAGCTGCAATAGTACTAGTCAGGCTGAAGTGAAGTTGAAGTGAGCAGGCGAGGAAGATCATAAGAGACGGATTCGACTCTTGACGACCGGCTCTTTTGGAGGACATGAGCCGCCTCGGCATGCTTCGACCAATCAAAGACCACAACTCAGACTTCTCGACCGTGCGCCTTCCGGTTCTGTCACATGTTTGCGCAGGCGCCAGTCACGAGACAGACAACAAACGCTTCCAGAATTGTGCGACTTGACATCTAACCTTCATTCACTCGCTTCATCACATTCCCCCTCGACAGGACTACATAAGCCACGCCACCTCCCTGAACTCCTCCGTTCTTACACAAACAACCACATCGACACATCACACCCAGCCAACATGTCGTTGACCACCGCACGACTACAGGAGGAGCGGTACGTGTTAGACGAATCGCATGCGAGTGACATTTTACTGACGGACGCGCAGCAAGCAATGGCGAAAGGACCATCCATTCGGATTCGTCGCACGGCCAATGAAGACACCACAAGGCGCCCTCGACCTCAAACGCTGGGACTGCGCGATTCCAGGCAAAGACAAGACTATCTGGGAGGGCGGACTGTTCAAGCTCGAAGTGATCTTTCCGGATGGTAAGCATGGTCAATCAGCAGCAGGCCTGCATCGTCGCTAACCATGGTTCGCTGACAACAGAGTACCCCACGAAACCACCAAAGTGCAAATTCACGCCTCCACTCTTCCACCCGAACGTCTACCCCTCCGGCACCGTCTGCCTCAGCATCCTCAACGAAGAAGAAGGTTGGAAGCCCGCGATCACGATCAAGGAAATCTTGCTGGGAATTCAGATGCTGTTGGATGAGGTCAACCCGGATTCTCCGGCGCAAGCAGAAGCATACAACCTGTTCAAGAAGGATCGCGCGCAGTATGAGAAGCGCATCAAGTCGGTGGTGAAGGACAACCCGGCGCCGTAGAGGTTGTTTGAGACGCGGCAAGACGAAATGAAAATCACGAGGGCTTCAGGAACGGGCAGGTGGTTTGCTTTCTGGATTTAGCGATGGCGCTATGGATGTGAAAGGGACGCGGGAAAAGCATGAAGAGCGGGCGACAGCTCGGTTCCTTGGCTATGAAGCATGCACTATTTGCAACGAGGTTGGACCACCCATGGCAGAGGACACGCCTGTGGTCAAAAAGGCTTCGACGCAGTGAAGGGAGCGAAGATCTCGTACTCAGTGTGGCAACAGCTTGTGTCTCGCGCATTGCTGGCAAGTATGGCCGGCGTTTCAACGTCTTGAGAGGACTTTGTGCCGAAAGGCAACGCCGCTCCTGCTGCACGATCCAAAGAAGCGCACAGGGGACGTGAATGCGGAACTGCAGGCCTGAAAGTTGAGTCAAGGCAAACGACGGACTGCAGACTGCCTGTGTCGGCTGAGCCTGAAAAGGCTCGACCTAGCGATAGATCAGATGCTAGAATTGCTGCGATGAAAAAGCCACTTACGATGCCTTCCTTCTCGCATTGCTACGACCGATGATATTTTGGTTGTTCATTCATATCTCGCTCGCTCTCGTATCAACTTCCGATCTCACGCGACGGCCCGCGTCATCTCCAATTAGGCTTTTGGCGTGCGTCTGTCTCGACATCATTCCTTTTGTTTTCGCGATCACGACTCTCCCTGCAATAGCTCGAACTCGGCAAGTCGCATACGATCCATTGGCTTCTCTTCTACTCCCGGAGCATGATTCGAATCACGATGCGATGAGACTAACACCCTCGCCGCTCCTCCTACGGACGGCATTCCCTCCCTCCTTCGCCGCGTTGCCGATTTCGAGCATACGGCAGAGCAATGCGAGTTGGATATGTCGGCAATGTTCGCGAACAGACTGGTCAGCACAGGGATTGGCGAAGCAGAGGAGGCTTGAAGGTCTGAGGCAATATTCAACGACCAAAGCATGGAGAAATGCCGAGCACGCGGGGAAGACATGGAGGCAACGGGTGAGGACATTGAATCCACAAGAAAAGAGAAGAGTTGCGATTGGAGTGACTGTGGTATTTCTGGTTGGAATGGGAGCACTGGCGTTCAGTCCGGCGGCAAGACATGTGTACATTGCTGGAGAGAGGTGTGGTAGGGTGGGAGTATGTTTGGCATTGAACATCAGGGAGTGAGTGATGGCACCCGAGAGGACAAGATTCGGTGGTCGAGACTAACATGAACGACAGCTACATCAACATCTTGAAGCGAGCGGATTGGGATGATCCACAGTACGAGAAAGACCTCTCAGTAGTGCATAAACGATGTGCGCAACGGACGTTGAAGGTCATGGAGAAGAATGGCAGCATCTTTATCAAATTGGGCCAGCATTTGACCAGCTTGAACTACTTGCTTCCGTCGGAATGGTGTGAGACGTTCATACCTCTACAGGATAAATGCCCGGTCTCCAGCTATTCCTCCATTGAAGCCATGGTCAAGAAGGACACGGGCAAATCGCTCGAGGACTACTTTTCCGAGTTTCCAGCAGAACCGATCGGTGCTGCCAGTCTTGCTCAAGTCCATCTTGCTCGCGTCCGCGAAACAGGCGAGAGAGTCGCCGTCAAAGTCCAACATCCGTCCCTCGACGAATGGGCCAGTCTCGACATGTGGCTCACCGGCTTCAGCTTCCAAGCACTGAAATACTGGTTCCCAGAATACGACCTCACCTGGCTCAGCGAGGAACTCGAAGTCTCTCTACCCATGGAGCTCGACTTCCGAGAAGAAGCCAAAAACGCCCGCCGCACAAAAGAGTACTTCTCCCACCTCCCCTCCCACCCTCTCATCATCCCTTCAGTCCTCTGGGCCGAACGCCGACTCCTCGTCATGGAATACATAACCGGCCACCGCCCCGACGACCTCGAATACCTCGACGCAAACAACATCTCACGCGACGAAGTCTCCGCCGCGCTGGCTCGCATCTTCAACGAGATGATCTTCGGCAACAACGCCCCTCTCCACTGCGACCCGCACGGAGGAAACATGGCCATTCGCCTCAACCCCTCCCGCAAAGGCCGTCAAAACTTTGACATCATCCTCTACGACCACGGCCTCTACCGCGACATCCCCCTCCACCTCCGCCGCGCATACGCACACATGTGGCTCGCGGTGCTGGACACGGACATCCCCGAGATGCGCAAGTACGCCTACGAAATTGCAGGCATCGGCGACGACGACTTTCCCATTTTCGCCTCCGCTATTACCGGCCGCGACTTCTCCGTCGTGACATCTAACATCGTCTCCGACCGCAACTCGCCCGACGAACAACGCAACATCTCCGACGCGCTGGGTCAAGACCTCATCGAAAAACTCGTCGGCTTGCTCGCAAGGGTCCCCCGCGTCATCCTCCTGATCCTCAAAACCAACGACCTCACCCGCTCGCTGGACGAGAATCTCCACACCACCCAAGGCCCGATGAGGAGTTTTATGATCCTGGCCAAGTACGCGGCGCATTGCGTGTGGGAGGAGCGCGTGGAGGAAGTGAGGAAGATGGGTAGTTTATGGTGGCCGGGGAACTGGGCGAGGCTGGGCTTGGCGGCGTTCAGGTACGGCAAGGTCGCGGCCAAGTTGAGGGTTTACGAGTTGTACTTGGGATTGAGGGCGAAGTTGGGGTTGGGCCAGGTCAAGCCGCCGGTGGAGATGGGGGGTGGTAGTGCTGGCGGTGGTGGGGTGGAACAATGAGGGGCGGTCAGAGCACGCTTCCGTTTTCAGCTTCTACAAAACCACCAGGTCGCCTGCTTCACTTGCGAAAGGAAGCCTACGTTGCCTGGCACCATCGCCAAGGAGATCGCACTTGTGTTTTCCTACCGAACGATTCGCAACGTTGCCTATTGATTCCACACGTTGGCAACACTTTTTCCCTAGGTATGTTGGGCAACGCCATTCTCTACGGTGCCAACGCTATCCCTATGTTAAACAACGCCCCTCGCTCTGTCCCGGCAACGCCATTCCCTCCGTTGCCCAACAAACGTTGCCCACGCCTCTTTCTCCCCATTGCCGACGCCATTCCCTACGTTGCCTACACATTTGCTACGTTCGGCAAACGCTGTTCGCCACCCTACGTTGGCCAACGATCTTCGCCCACATTGCCTACGCCTTTCGTCCCCATTGCCAACAACTCCACTAACATCGCCCACGCTGAGCCTGAAATCCCCTACGTCGCCCTACGTCCATATCTCCCAGTCCCGCGGGCCGTGTTGCCAAACAGCCCTCGCGCCTACGAATTCACACACACACAAAAAAACCCCCCCCCTTTCCTCCATCCGTTCCCGCCAAAATCAGATGTACCTTGATCTCGATTTCCCGCAACTGCAACATCGTCGCCAACAAACGCGCGCAAAGTCGGTATCAAAATCTCATCTCACTTGACCAAATCGACGCACGCAGAGTCCTCTCCCTCAAT
Source organism: Zymoseptoria ardabiliae STIR04_1.1.2 (assembly GCA_000223765.2). Lineage (NCBI taxonomy): Eukaryota > Fungi > Ascomycota > Dothideomycetes > Mycosphaerellales > Mycosphaerellaceae > Zymoseptoria > Zymoseptoria ardabiliae. Next base: position 28,213 of record AFIV01000520.1, on the reverse strand, counting down.
ACACTCCTCGCACCAACTTTTTTGGAAAAAAAAAATTGGATGCAAACACTTCGTGTATCGGACGGGTCTTGCATCATCATCATATAGACATCGATCATATAGACAACAACAACACACGCTCAATCCTCCCCGCCTCGCCTCTCTTCGCACGTGGGAAAAAAACCCCCTCTCCTTCAAGAAGAAAAACCCCCCCTCCCCATTTCATCATCATCCTCCTTGTTCTTTCCCTTTCAAACCTCGCCATACCCACCCCCTCCTCTTCCTCGAAATCCACTCTGCATCCCCTCCAACATCCTCGCATTCTCCTCCTCCACCCCCTTCTTCTCATCCACCCTCACCTCCTGCGCCGGGTTCCCCGCCACCACCGTTCCCGGACGCACATCCCTCGTCACCACACTCCCCGCCACGACCCTCGCTCCTGTGCCGATCGTGCGGAAGGGGAGGATCGTCACGTTCCCTTCCACGACGCAGTGGTCTTCCAACCGAATCGCGCCGGCTCGGAACAACCCTTGCGATCCTTCCTGTCCGGGCGTGCCGCCGACCGTGCCGGCATGGCCACCACCACCACTGGACGAGGACAAGTCCAGCGTGAAAAATTTACAGTCCGCTCCCACCACGACTCCATTCCCGAGGCAGATTTCCGCGGCGTCTTGGAAATAACACCCGTTGTCCACGACCACGTTGTCGCCGAGGTGGACGTTGTAGCCGAATTCGCAGCGGAAAGGCGCGAGGACGACACTTCTTCTCCCGGAACTTCCGTGCGGTCCGTTCATTCGTCCGACGCCTCCACCTCCATTCCATCCGTCACTCCCTACATCTCCGGATCCCGACCTGGCGCTCGGATGGAGGATCGTGTTGAACAATCTCGACTGTTCAGCGGGACTGGCCATCGAGCGAGCGGTGCAGGCGTCATTGTAGGATTCCAGCGCGCGTTTGCAGGAGATGCGGTCCCGCAAGAGGGAGTCATCGATGAAGTACGCGACGGGTTCGCCGGTGAGGAGGCGGGCTTGAGGTGTTTTGGTGCCGTTGGAGAGGTAGGTCAGGCCCCGCCGTGGAGTGGGAGTTGTTCGGTGGGTGAGGGAGTGGGAGGAGAGGGAGGAGGAGTAGTGGGTTCGAGGAGCGGGAGGAGGGAGGGAGAGGGGGGCGGAGGGTGGAGGCGGAGGTGGTGGTTGATGATGATGTGGTGGCGGTGGGTGAGATTGAGGTGGTAAGCTGTTGTGGGAGGGGTGGCGGTAGTGGGAGGGATTCCAGGAGGCGGATGCGGTTGGAGAGGGTTGATGTGTCGGCGGCGCGGGCGGTGGGTAGACTTGGAGGGGTGTTAGACCGGCGTGGTCGACGGGTGGAGGGAGGCCATGTTTGGCGGCGAATGGAGGAGGAGGAGGGTCCGGGTAGGATCGTGGAGGATACGAGTCGCGGGAGGAGGGAGGAGGGCGAGGTTCTGTCGGGTATGAAGGGTGCGAGTAGTGGTGAGTTCGGGCAGGTTCGGAGCGTGGCGCACGTGAAAAGTTGTCGACATGGTTTGGTGTGATGATGTTCTCGAAAGGTGCGTGTGGTGGCCGGCGAGGCTCCTCGTAGGTGTTGTTGACGGCAGGCGGCGGTTGGGTGTAGAGGTATTGGGTAGGACCGTGAGATGGCTCGTATGGTTTGATAGGAGTGTTTTGGCGCGCGCTTAATTTGGCGCCCGTGAGCGGTTTGGGACCATAGCCGCCGCATTCGAACGTACCGCGCTGACAATTCGTGCAGATGGGCTTCGTCTCGTCACATTTCTTCTTCCGCTGGCGGCAAGTGTGACAGCCCGTCTTGGTTCGATGGGTGAAGTTGCGTTTGCGTCGTTTCGTGCCGTCCAAGTTGATGCTGTTGACATCCTCGTTGGTCTGCGAGTTCTGTCGGTCGTCCGGAGGGCTGTCTTCTGGACTGGCGCTCCGTTCCGCGGGTTGGTCTTTACGTTTTGACGAGTCTGCAGCTTCCAATGAACGTTGCAGAGACTCTGCTAGCGCTGCGCTGATTTCCGGTTCGGCAAGAGGTGGCGGAACTCCACGATCTTTTCGATAAACTGGAGAAGGTTCGCGGCCGTACGTTCGTGGTGCCGTGTCTCGTGTTGTCGTCTTCTCAGGTGGTGGAGTGATTCGAGCGTCTTTCTGTCGAGGTGGCTGTTCTCGGCCTTCTGCAGCGCCGGCTTCTTCTCGCTTGCGCTTGTTCGTTGGGGGATTGTCTGTTGTTGCAGGATTGTTGGAACTTTTCGACACATCGGCGGGTGGTTGATATTGAGGCCGCCAATTGTGCGTCGCCGCCTGATGTGTAGAAGGCGTAGGTTCCGCTGTCGTCGCCTGAGATCCGTTGGGAAGATGCCTCGCGGAATCGTCCGGTCGAAAGGAAGAGTATCGAGGTGTCTCGCCATTGACCGCGGTGAAGCCCGAAGGAGAAGGCACGATTTTATACATGACTCCCTGATCGGAGTTCAGGTCGTGCGGTTTGGACAAAGTCGGCGTCGCCGGTCGACCATGGGGGTATGGCGGAGAAGCACCTGCCGCCGGACGGGTCTGTGAGGTCGAATTCGAGTGCGTTCCATTTCCCGCCGTCTCTGATATGGTGGAGTGAACGGCAGTTCGCATTGGAGAGTCGACACGTGCACCGGTCTGATCGGGCCGTGGACGAGATTGTATCATGAATCGCTACAGCATTGACGGATCGAGGCACGGCAGTTCCGAGGGGTTGGTTCGAGTCCACGCCGTGGGTGCTGTGCAACACAACCAACGATGTGACAAGCGCGATGCGTGGGGGCCAGACCGGGCGACGGCGGGCGAAGCAGGAGGTGTCAGTTCAGAGGTTCCGAGGAGATGTCGGTCGTGTTACACGGCTGTGGCGAGAAGTGGTCGTCGTCCGGATCGATGCCCGCGGGGTCCGTGGAATGTCGCAGATGGAAGTACAAGACGATGTACAAGACGAGGTCGAAGAGGGAAGTGCGTCGAGACGGCACGGACAAGCTTGAGCAAGCGCGCGTGGCGGGTGCAGAACGCGGGATGGATTGGCGACGTTACACTGGCCGGTCCAAGGTCGAGGTAGCGGACAAGGGGAGGTGTAGTGCGGGGAGGGATGAAGAGCCGAAGAGGTATGCAGACCAGGCCAAAGATACGATGCGAATAGTAGGCCGGGGAGGGCTGAAGTCGATGGTATGCTACACCCCGAGTGATGTTGAGAAGAGGATGGACAACTATGGAGAATGGCGTCGGAAGTAGAAGCGCGGCAAGACGAGAGGCATTACTGTAGTGCAGGGCCATTGACCTATGGGCGAACAGAGGCCTCGTCCGCGCGGGCGGTATACCTGGTCGGGACCTGACCAGTAGTGACCAGTGACCAGTGACCAGCGCCCGTAGAACTACTGTACACGACCGGGGCAGACGGCCCACCTTTGCATACATCTTTCACTAATAATAATAAAGCTAGACTCCGGGCAGAGACATGCGCACACGCCCAAAGACGATGATTTGATTGAAGCAGTGCCTGTGCCGTCTACCTAGCCACAAGACGTCTGCCTTCGTCCATCCAGCACGCCACGCCACGCCACGCCACGCCACGCCTCCCTCCCTCTCCATCCCTCGCAACCTTGAACCAAGCTGACCTTATTAGCTCTACCACCTCATCCAGTCACCCAGTATACACCCTAAAAGTCATCCGTGAATCAATATCGTGCTCAACATGGGGGGGGGGGGGGGCATGACCCTCCCGAGTCCCCTCCCACACTAGCCCTACTAGCCCATGGGCCATGAGCATGATGATGCGCTAGCCGCCGTCTGCAAGACAACCTGGAAGGGAAAGGCCAAAGAAAAAAAGGTTCGGGGCTTGCCCAGCCCGCCGCTGTGCTGCGCACAGAGCTCCTTCTGCACCCGCCATTGGGCCCCTCCCTTCTGGCCCGCAGGCTGCAGCGCTTATTGGCGTCCCCCGTCTTGCTAATATACCTTTACAAGCCAAACCGTACCACACGCTTCCCTTTTCTCCTCTCTCTCTCTCATCATCGCGCAAGTGAACCAACCATTCGTGCGAGTTCGCCAACAATGGACCATCACTCGTTTGAACAACCACAGGATCTGGAGTTTGGGAGGGAAGCTGAGGCGCCGTCCGTCGTCCGTCTCATCAAGTGATCAATCCCTCCCCATGTGGCATCGAACTAGCTGGGTTGAAAAAAAGGCTTGGAATTTTATCGAGGCGGACGGTCGCTGAAGTCTTTTTGCTCACTGCCGGAGAAAGCTTGGACTGTGGTCATCTTTGTATTGTCGAGGCTGCTACGATAGGATGCCCATGCCCATGCTCCCACCTTGAGAAAAAAAACTAGCTTTCTGCAAGGCCAAATGATATGCGCGATGTATACATGCGATTGCGCCGGCAGTAGACGTCCAAGTCAATGCCGGAACGCAAGCTGTCTTTCGTTATTAGTTCTCCACCTTAGCTTCATCATCAAAGACCATCGCCGCGCATCCAATTAAAACATCTCACAGCCTCGAGATTTTAATGAAGATTTCGTCACAGTGCCACCCCCACCCACCCACTATTCCGAGAGGGAGATGAAAGTGAGACAAGCTCCGGATAGACTATGAGTATGCCCTTCAATACCACATATGGCGAACACGCCACGCGTTGTCGATCCCCTCGTGAGAGTCCGTGAGAGGGGTTCTTTGCGCTTACAGACTTTGGCTTCCAACTGTCGCACGGCGGTAGTGAGAGGTCGAGGAGTCATGTAAATGATGAACATTTGCCAGAGCGGTAGTGCCCTGTGTGTGCATGCCATACATCGCGCCGGCGTCTCAAAATATGGAACAAGCGGGGGAGAATGAGGAGTAGAGTGCGTTCGTCCACACTACTTTCGCGCGTGCAAGAGCGGAAATCATCATGCTCACCACTTGACGAGGTACCTGTAAACTTTCCGCTTCGCAAAGCATGTATGCACGCGGGCGGAACGGGCACGGCACACGGGGGCAAAGCGCTCTTTTTTTCCGTCATCAGCGCGGCTAAGGGGTGGTCACCAGTCGACCTCTCCCTCTCTCTCTCTTCTCAATTAGCACTCTTCTTCCGTTTCAAAGAACAAAGGACCATGCATTGCAATACGCCCATCAGATATCATTCCCATGTTGCCTCTAATCTCCCCAGGAGCTGGACGCCTTGCTCGTCTCGACGCGCTCCCTCCATGCATGCATCCCGCGTCGACTTCGGGACAACTCAAGGTTCTCTCTCTCTCATATCCGCGCTAGACGCCCACACGCGCCGGAGGCAGTTTAGCCGGACCGAACAGCTTTTTGCTTGACTCTTTTCATTTGAAATCCTTCCCTTTTTCGTCCCGGGTGCCTCCGTCCCGTGCCGTTGCGGGTTTCTCTTTGTCCAAACGTCGACCGTATTCTGCTTTGGGTGGTGGGATACGATGGTGCATTTGTGAGAACCTTTCTGTGAGCTGTCAAAGGTGTTGGGAGTTCTTTTTTTTTTCGCCAGCGCTGGGTTGATTTCGGACTGTTGGAGGAGTCTGCTGTGAGGCTACCTTTAGATAGCAGCTTTACTAACTTTCAAGTCGTGAAGAAGGATAACAAGCAATGAAGCTCAATCGCTCGACAATTCGAAATGCATGGATATCCCACGTGACCAGACTTTCCGGGCCTACAATCTACACCTGCATCATCAAGGACGCACCAACCTCTCAGAACTCCTTGCTTTCATTCCACCAAACTCCTGAATCGCATTAAACCCTCCCGGAGCCGCATTTCCATCTCCATCTCCGAGTAGTCGCACTGACTCAGCGCAGGATCCTAATCCATGCCAGCCCAACGGGCCTCTGCGCCGCGTGAGATGTCGAGTAGTAAGTAGCACAAGCCTTTCCGCCCGAGCGCGCGAGCTCCCCGAAGCAAGGGATTGGGCCTGCCACAAGCGAGACGTCGTCTGCAGGCGATGCGTCTTCCCATTTCAGGCGAGGTGCGTTGGAGGTGGGTACAGGGCTTGTGGTGGAGGATCATCGCGTGTGCGCCGTAGCCGCGTGTACGACTTGACATCTCCAGCAACATGATTTGGACGGGTCATGTTGCTGGGGATGTTGGGTTATGCATAGGGGTTTTTGTGTTGATGTTGGCGAGAAGACGGTGGTGGTGCGAATTGGAGAACCAGCGGATCTGGAGATTGAGACCAAGAGGTTAGGCAGAGAACGTGAGCAGAAGTCGGTGATCAATCGCTGGAGGCGGTCGATAGCTCGGGTATATGTCGAGGAAAGCTGTGAAAGTGGTCCATCGCGTGCGAGGTGAAGAAGTTCTGCAAGTAAGTTTCCTACCTTTCGCTGTGCTTGGTTGACCAGTACGTGTCTATGCCAACACAGTCTTCGCGGTAGTTTGGCATCATGGGCGGCTAGAGGCACCGTCTGCGAGAGGATGGGTCGTCCATTGAACATCTGATGGTCTTGCAGGAACGTATTTCCTCGCGGCGGGCGTGCTCCTTTCCGACTGATGAACGTGACGACAAGAGCACAAGCCTCGCATGACGATGTGGCATCCATTTTCTGACCCTTCGCAAGGTCAAGTGTGATGTTATTGCAGTGGATGTTTTGAAGATTTGGTGAGAAGCCCTCGGCTGCGCTTGCTCAAACCGTCAAGCGGAGGACGGGACCATCCGCTCCGCAACTTCCTCCTCCTTCAGCACGACGACACCATTGAACGAACATTCTCTCATCACATTCATCATCACTACAATGCCTCCGCGATCGTCCACTCGGATCTTTGCCACTCCCCCGCGCTTTCTCTGCCCAACCCTCTCGCTCCCGATCCAACAGACCCGTTCAATACGCTCCATCCTACCCGTCAAAAAGCCCTCCCGCTTCAACCATGCGCCATCACTACCCGTCCTATCAGCCTCTCAAACCGCCGCATTTGATCGCAAGGAGGCCTCATTCCCTCTCCGTACCGGCGCTCTCGCCATCAAGAAGGGAATGACAGCCATCTACGATCCGACAACTGCCAAACGAGAAGCCTGCACGGTCCTTCAACTCGACAGATGTCAAGTCATCTCCCACAAACTACGGCCTGTACATGGATACTGGGCGGTACAAGTCGGATGTGGAACGAAAGAAGCACGGAACGTCCCAAGACCGGAGCGAGGACATTTCGCCGCACAGGGCGTGCCGATCAAGAGACATGTTGCGGAGTTTCGAGTCAAGAACGAAGCTGGGCTAGCAGAAGTGGGCAGTGTCATCACAGCGGATCTCTTCCAACCAGGTCAATTCATCGATGCACGAGCAACGACACGAGGAATGGGTTTTGCGGGTGGAATGAAGCGATGGGGCTTCTCAGGACAGCCTGCTTCGCACGGTAACTCGCTCACGCATCGTGCGATGGGTTCGGCTGGTGCCAGTCAGGGTAGTGGATCGCGAGTTCTGCCGGGAAAGAAAATGGCGGGACGAATGGGAGGTGAGAGGCACACGGTGCAGAATTTGAAGGTCATGATGGTCGATCGCGAGAATGGAATTGTGGTTGTCAGCGGTGCGGTCCCGGGGCCGAAGTACTCGATTGTGAGTATTCAGGATGCGTTGAAGAAGCCCTGGCCGACGGTGGAAGGTCAGCCGGGGATCAAGATGCCTGAGGTGGTGATTCGGGAGAAGGTCGTTGAGGCCTGAGTACTGGTCTGAGATGGATGGACCCATCGGCGAGCCTGGTCCTGTGGACATCGAATGCGAGGCAAGAGCAGGAGCGTTTCAACATCCTACCCACGTCTTCCCACGACAGCGCGCCTCGAATTCCCAAACGGTCCGAATCTGCTGCGGCGCCAGGATTACAAACCTCTGGCCCATCCACACGCGCGCTTGCTTTCCGCACCAAGAACCAGCATGATCCATACCCCAGCAGCGTCCGAATCCCGGCCCATGCGAAGCGTATCTCCAGACGCCGGCGCTTGCCGTGGAGAAAGTTTACGTGGGGCTGAAACAATAGTCAATCATCCTGACGATGCCTGGCAGCCCTGCAGCCTTGCAACATGCTGCATGCCTAAGCGACGAGCTGCATCTTGACCTGGCTTGCGCAGGGGATGAGGTTACATGGCGTTGCGGTCAGAAAGCCGATGGTGACAGCCGGCGCATCGTTCCTTGCTGCCGCCAAATTTAGCAACAGCGGACGTCTCGCTGCATGACACTGCGCTCTCGTGTACAATATTTTGTCGAGGTCGTCAAGTTGGGATGATAAGGAAGGCTTGAAAGCGCTGGCCGAATGGTTCCGATCAAGCTGCCACTTCTCTCCCTAAGCAGTACTTCAACAAAGCGGGATAGCCAACATCGATCTCACTGCCACTCACCATCGTCCAAACAAGCAGTCCAAGCGCCAGCCGAGCCTCGACTGTCGAACAACAAGCATAACGTCAAACCTAGTTCAACATCAAACAACCGCCCTCCTCATCTTTTCACATCCCACTCCCTCCTGCATCCCTCTTCAGGATCTATTCTCAGAATCTCGCCCTACACCTCGACTCGCACCAGCGAACCGCATCGCTAGTTCGCTGCTAGCGCGTATAATTCCCCCAGCACATGTCAACCGCCAAGTTCAGCTAACGCACTTCTCGCCGGGAAAAGTCCCACGATCCTTACCCATTGCCAAAAGATTAAACATGCCATCCCCGACGCCAACCTCCCCCAGCCCAGCCCAGCACACAGCGGTAAGCGAGCGACCGGGAACACGCCTGCGCATCACTTTTCCCCCAAAAAAACAAGCAAGTCAAGACGAAGTCACAAAGTGAATCGGAGATGGTTCCGCGCCTGATGTTCTTCGCAAGGGTGGGTGAATGATATTTCGCGGAACCCATGGCGGAAAGGCGGGGACGAGAGTTTTTCTGCCACATGGGCCGGACGGTGCTAATAATTAACGGTGCTAATCAGATTTCTACCCTGTGTGATGAAAGTGTCAGACCATGCGTGCGTGCATATATCAGTTCTGCATCTGGCCATCGGAGTGCGGAGGCTCGATGCCACTTCCTCCGTGACGAAAGTCGATCTAGCGCTGTCGGCTTCGATGAATGCCTGTCGAAGTAGGTTTATACTTGTGATGACTTGTTGTCCTTGTGACTTGTGATGTGACTTGTTGTCCTTGTTGTGCTTGTTGTGCTTGTCGACGAGGGGCTGGGGAAAAGGTTCTTGACTCGAGACTTCAGGGCGTCAGTTTTCGATTGCGAAAGTCGGTGCGGAATAATAGAACGCGGTGTGTTACGCTGTGGCTACTTGCGTTTTTTTGAATGTCGAGTCTTGATATCTATAGGGCGAGTTGGTGGCTACGGCTGTTGCGCGGGTTTGTCGACTGAGGTGCGAAGTTCTCATGATTTGCAGTCATGGAGTCGTAGAGCGATGGCCGCACTTCTTGCGTCGCTCCAGCGGATTGATGGAGGGCGGAATGTGTGGCAAACGTTGTGTGCAGTCGGTTCATCTGTGTGCGATACAGCTTGTCCTTCTTCTCAACCAACCAGAGGAAGCGAACTCGAAGATCATGACCTTGAATCTTTGTTCTTCTCTGTTTCTGCGATGTCTGTTGAGCTGTGGTTTTCACCACATAAACCTCTGCACCATTCCCGGTTCCTGCGGCCACGAGAAGCCTTTCTTCAGAAAGATCCACCCTGTCACCGCGTTCACTGCAAGCAGCCACACCGTCTCGAGTACAATTCTCCAATCATATTCTCTCAATACCTCCTTCCAAGCCATCTTGCCTTCCTTCCCTTCCTTCCCTTGACTGCGCATGAGGGCGCCCTCGTGAGCAAGGCTGGGTGATGATAAAGGTACGTGCATCCTCCAGAAGATATACGGCACGATACAATACCTCGGCTCGACCAGGGGAGCCGTGCAGAGTGTGAGAGCGGTGGTGAAGAGCAGGGTTAAGGCGAAGGAGATTGTGGGCGGGGAGGTGCCGGAGGGGAAGTGGATTGATCTTATCCGCGCTGCTGCAGACGCATTCTTCTTCAGGGGTCCGGTGTCGCCCTCTTCCTGGGCGGGTTGAGTCGTTTCGGTCGATGCGATGGTAGATGAGGAGGGTAGCGGTGTACCACGGGTATGCAGCGCCGCCCACCCGCAGAGGATGTACACCGGACAAAGAGCATATCGCACCCACCAGGGCCGCATGATGTGGCGGAAGATGTAGAAGTAGTAGTGACGATTGTCGGCCAGGAGGAACGGGTGGATGGTCGTGTTGGCGTAGACCACCGCCATGGCGAGGAGTGTGAAAGCCGTGAATAAGCTCAATCGGGGGAGGAACGTCCGTCGGCGGAACAGGAGCAGGGGTTCGATTCGGCAGAAGGGGAGGGTGAGGCGTGAGAGGATGACGAGCGGGAAGAGCAGAAATTGTGGCAGGAGGAGAGGCCAGGCGAAAAAGACGGTGAAGGTTTGGTGATAGAGGAGTTGAGGGATGTTGGGTGTTGCGACGTGATTTGACTTGTCGCCTAGGACGACGGAGCCGTTGAGGAGGATGAAAGTTGTGAAGGAGAAGAGGAGGAGGATGGAGGGCGTGAGGGCGCGGAGGAGAGAGAGGAGGTGGGGTGGGTGGGTCAGGGTTCGGAGGGCGCAGATTGTGAGGGAGAGGAGGGTGCGGATGTAGTCTGGGGATGGTTGTTAGCTGGCGGGTTGAATGTGTGGGTGAGGATACGTACCCTCGAAGAATGCATCTTTCACGGGAGGATCGTAGACCACACCCATCTTCCAACTCGTCCTCGCAACGCTAATCATCGAGTCGCCAAACCCTTCTGCTCGTCGATACATTGACTCCTTGACCACCTTGTGCCCTTGATCCAGTCCATCAACGGTGTTCAAAATCGCAGGCATCACCGCCACCCAGAAAATGTTCGTCTGGCGAAACATCAAACTCAGCAATCCCAGCACTGTTTGCACCACGAACCTTCCAAATGAGAGTTTCTCCTGCGTTATACTCTTGAGAAAGTACCAGTAAAACACCACGACGGACAACGTGGAGGCCACATCGGTGTAGTATAGCGCGGAGAAGAAGAACAGCGGCGGGAAGAGCACGATGTTCAACGCGCTATGCGTAGCCAGAATGCCGCTGACTTGCCCGCGCTCATGGTTCGTTCTTCTCCGTAGGGTATAGGTCGCGCGAACGACCAAGAGAAGAGCGAGAAGGCAGATAACGTTTAGAAGTCGCAAGGCCGGGATGGAGCAGCCGATGAGCGGTTGCAGGGCATAGGAGAGGAGGTAGAGGCCGGGAGGAGTCGTGATTTTGGGATCCCAGATGTTCCAGTGGGAGAGGCAGTAGTGTTGTGCTTGTCGGATGTGGAAGACTTCGTCCTGGAAGAAGCTGATCAGTCTTGGTCGTTTGTCGCTACAAAGACTCCCAGGATAGACATACGAGATATGGTTCCGGCACGGTGTTGTTGACGGCGTTGAACCAGAGGGAGAGAGGTGCCAGGACGGCCGCTATGGGAGCGGCCATGTCGTCTTGTGTCTTTCGGTGTTATCGACGAGTTCTCTCGTATATTTTGTCGTCGATATGGAGAACACAACGTGATGTCTCGAGAGAGAGAACTGCAACTGCCGAAAGGAGACATTCCATCGGACCTGAATCCGGTCCACGCGCCTCACCTGTTTTCAACGCGTCTCCCAATCTCGACTGTCTTCTTTCCACACACAAAAATCATGCATTGAACAACGACCTCACCGTCCCGCCCCCTCCTCCTCACCGCCCTGACCGCTCATCATGGCCCTCCCCCTCCCTCCGGGCCTGACACCCAACGAAGTCGGCTTCCTCTGCGAAATGGAACTCGTAACCATCATTCCGCGCCAACGCCTCGACTCGCTGGAACTACTAGGAGTAGGGACTGCGCCTTCACATTCCTATACCTAAGCCCGAAATACTGACTACTTTCTCTCGTCCAGGGCCCCACGAACGTCCTCACTCCACCCTTTCCCGCCGTCCTCCCCCTCTGGCTCGCCCTCCTCCTCAAACGCCAAAACCGCGCCAACATCTCCCCTCCACCCTGGCTCACTCTCGAATCCCTGACCGCCCTGCTCGAATTCGAAACCTCGCCCGATCTCGCCGGTGTGCTCGCTCCGTCACCTACCCTCCCCGCTCCACGCTCTGTCGCGTCTCTGCCAGACGACCCATACCTCGAATCGTCTACCCTCGAATTGTCACCACCATTCGTGAAAGACGCGTGCACGTCCAAAGCGCAGGATAACGCCCTTCCATTTCACTGGCTGGAAGTCGCGCATTTGCTACTCACACACGCAGCAGAGGACTTTGAGGATGGAGATCAAGTGCGTCGACTCGTGCGGGACTTGAGGGAGGTGAGGATGAGTAAATTACGGAAGGGCTTTGCAGTGTTGGATGCTGGAGGTGCCGTCAAGCTGAACGGCGTGGGAGCGTTGGAAGTCGCGGAGGTGAGAGGTTTTGTGGGAGGAGTGGTGGACGGGTTGAGGAAGATCAATCGCAGTCGGGAGGAGGCGAGGAGGGAGGGGATGTTGGAGGAGAGGGATGGGTTGAGTGGGAATGGGTACCAGAACAGTTATGATGATGATGAGGATGATATGCAGCTATGAGGGAACGATGTGAACATGCCGGGTTCGCGGAGTGGACGACAATGCCTCCAGCGACATCGGCATGAGCAGACATCATTGAACGGCACTCGATGCGAGTGATCGATGCTGCGAGACCACGGCTACGATCACGACTACGGCTACGGCTTAGACTACGGCAACGCCTTGCCTCAAGCGCAGGACATTGAACAGCCAGACCTGCCTCACATCATCCATCAGGCCCTGGACATGGACACGTCCTAGCCGCGCTCCCCCCTCACCCGCGTGCTTCTCCGGCCCCGATCATTTCTGGGAAAACACTTGGATCTCGCCGCGTCTGAACAGCGCTTATATGCGGGAAAGAGGGATGTTTCCGAGCTGAGGGCGGCGAGCTTCATAGGCCTGCCTGCAAGCTGCCGACCGTCTGTGTGCGCTGGAGGAAAGAAGGTGAGGGCTGGGAAGGAATCATGCTCAGCGGCACGAGGTGAAGCGCAGCTCTTCATCCAAGAAGTGCAAGGTCGGAGAGGAACAACAGACTGTATCCTGCATACAGGGATACCGCTTACTGTCGGAACAATCTTGCCTCTTTTTTAGGGCAGTTGCTGACAATCTCTCGAGCTGAGAGATTGGGGCGGGAGCTCATCATCGGGCGAGCACCAATCCATATGCAGGAAATGGTCTGTAGCTTGCAGGTTGGGAGAGAACAATCTGCAAGCCTGCGAATTGCTGGCGTGAAATCCCTAGCACTGAGCACTGCCTCCTTCTCAAATGCGCGCTCCGAGGTAGACCCGCGACTTTCGGAGTCAGATGTTGTTGCAACACTACCAAGGTACTTTCTACACAGCCAGACCTTTTCTATGCCTTTGCTACTTTATTGATGGATAGACAATAGCGCACCAACAAGAACGAAATCAGCATTCGCCAGGTCGAACAGAGGACTGACGCTCATGTATAGTACTTGTTAGCCACCACCCAGACCTCCCATGCGAGTAAACCATGCGCATTGCTTCCTAGCTCATCATGCTCATGCCTTACCACTTGGACCTTTATCCTTGTGTCTGCCCTCGTGCCGCAGATAAACCAGTCTCTCCCCACTGCGGACTCTGCACAATTCTTCTCCCCACCCCTCCGACTCCCAGAAGCTACACGCTCCGCAATCCACTACCGAAAGTCATTCACCTTCCACGACCACCCGCAAACAATCAGCAACAATGAAGATCTCCCTCCTCCTCCCCATCCTGTCTCTAGCGTCCTCCTCCCTCGCCTGGTTCTACTGCTACAATCCCAACCACGACGATGGGTACTGCAAAGGCGAAGACACAGACCAGTACTGGGGTTCGCAGCCGTGTTGGGAGGTGCGTGCATCATCACCACCGTTACATCATATCATGATCCGCCGTCCCCGCTAACATGTCGTGTTTCGTGTGAATTAGGGCACTCCCTGTCAAAGAAAGGGTGGCAATGGAGTGAGTCTTTTCTCAGCATGCTTGAATGGCTATTACCTACCACTCTCTCCCCCGGCATCGTGAATGAAAGCTTGATACATCCGTCGCTTGTAATTTGTGAAGAGAGTTCCGAGCTGACCACGGGTATACTAGTGTACGCACGACGCTTGGGCCAACGATCCTGACCCCTACGTGAGGGATGTGAGGAGGAATCATGCTCGGTGTTAGAATGGAGGAAGGGAGGCGTCGAGGGGGAAGTTATATGGGGAGCGGTGTGGCTGGATTGGGGTATTGATGATGCGGCCGTGCGGATTGACCGACCTTTCGGTGAACGGTGGGAGAAATGGGATGCCGGGGGATGGGGAGTGAACACGCAGAGGAAGCGCTTGTACCGTCTCGCTCTCCGTCCTGCAGGACGCAACACACACATGACTCTCTCTTGCCGCCTGTTCTCAAGCCGCTTTCCATGATGTTTCCCTACAACATGAACCTCGCCGCCCCTTGCCCCTTGCCACTCTCCCTCACCTCCTTTCCCTCCACATCCCGCATCTCGCCCTTTTTCCCAATAACTTTCACTCCACCCCTCTTCAACTCGCCCACAACTTCTTTCCTCTCTTTCTTTCCCTTGCCCTCTCCCTCCTTGCCATCCGCACCAACATTCCCCAACGCCTTCCTTCCCCTCTCCTTCTCCCTCCTGCGCCTCCTCTTCCTCTCGTCGCGAGAAAGTTCCTCCCTGCCAGCCGGTAGTCCCGACTTGCCGACCACCTCTCCCCTCTCATTCTTCACCCCTTCGCCCGCGCGGTAGACTTCCTGCGGCGCGAGTTGCGACGCACCCGCGACGTCTCCACCTGCGCTTGGTCGAGCGTCTTCGAGCGTCACGACGGGTGCGTCGACGCGGATGTCGAGGGTTGGAGCGGGGGCTTTGGGGCGGAAAGACCAGGATGATAGACTGTCCAGTTGGGAGGAAACTTCTCGCCAGAGAGCGGTGATTTCTTTCTCTTCTTTCGCCGTCTTGTCGTCTGCGGCGGAAGTGTAATTCGGATCGGTGAGTCGGAGGTCTTCTTCTTCGTACTCCTCCGCAAGACCTTTCTTGCTCTTCGAGTCGTCGAGTTCGAATTTCTGTCTTCCCCGCCTCGTGCCGTCACCGGTCGCCAAGTCGTCGGGCCTCCGGCGGGGGATGTCTTGGAAGTCGAAGGCGAGGATGCGGCGCTTGATGAGTTCTTCGATGGACTCGGAGATTTCGGCGGTGATGACTGGGATGGGTTTCCCTGCGCGTTCAAAGTCGAGGTCTTGGTCGAGGAGGGAGTTGACGGGACGGTCGGCGGCACGGGCTTCTCCGCTGAGGGTCCATTCGCGTTTGGCGACGTTGGCGGCTTCGAGTTTGCGGATTTCTTCGGCGAGGGCGGCGCGGCGGCGTTCGTGGGCGGAGCGGCGGCTGAGGGGGTCGGAGGGGTCGATTTGTTGGTCTTCTTCTTCATCTGGTTCGTCATCGGAAGCCTCATCTTCGAAGAGATCGCGGTGGACGGCTTCCATTGTGCGGGTGAGGTCTTGACCGTCGTCTGCTTCGATCGGTGCCTTGGAGGGGAAGTTGTGAGGGTGAGGACGGCCTTTTTTGTTGGCCTTCTTTTTCTTTTGCGCGGGTGGGGCGAAGAAGTCTTTGTACATGACTTCGTTGGTGTTGCCCATGCTTCCGAGGCCGTCCATTTCTCCTCCATCGAGGTCTGATGCATCGTCCTCGCTGAGAGCGTCTGGGTCGCCGAATGTTGGACCGTCTCCATCGTCCTCGTCTGCAGAGTCCTCAGCGCCCGCTTTCGATGCAGAGCCATTCGTCAGTGCAGCTGATGCGCCTTGTCCGAGTGGATCAGCATCCCAATCGACGTCCTCCTCATCACTGGCGGCCCCATCATTGTCGCCTTGTGTGTCTTGCTGTTCGAGAAATTCAGACTGCTTGTTGAAGTCGTCGATCGAGAAGAAGCCGTCGTTTAGGCCGAATTTGTCCGTGACCAGTTCCGCTGCGGGCTCTTCGTCGTCGAAGTCATCCTCCTCCATGTCGTCAAAGTCGTCGTGCATATCCTCACCCTCACCATCCAGCGCGCCTTCCAGTGCATCATCATCACTGTCTTCATCCTCATCGTAGACCTCATCACCATCATCCACACCTTCAATCTCGTAGTCCACGCCTTCCACGCCGAGATCCTCGTCATCCTCCTCCTCAGCAGACTCTTCGTCCGCGAACTTGAGTTTCTTGCCATTCGCCACAGCCTCATCATCTCCCTCACTCGCACTCTCCACCTCCAACGCCTCAATCTCCCTCTCGGCCTCCTCCCTCGCAGCATCAATCACCCTCCTCGCCTGTTCCCAGACCTGCTCCACCGCAAATCCGTCCGTATGTAATTGCTTCAAGCGCAAGACGTCCTCATCTCCACCCGCATCTCCTCGCTTCCTCTTCTTCCGCGACTCTTTCAGTCGTCGTTGTTGTTCAGTACTGACATCTTTGGCGAGTGGATCGAGGAAGGTTTTGAGGTATGCGACGGCATCGGTGTAGAGTGGCAGGGAGGGTTGGAGGAATTCGTGTGGTGCGGACTGGAGCGTTGATACAAAGGGGCCCGATACTTTCGCCATGGTGTATGCGATTGCAAGCTGTTGTATGCACAATCTTATGGCCTGGTCGTGGCATGGAATTATTTTGGAGTGGAAAATGATAGCGCGGAAAGCATTCCGCTGAACTTTTGCTTGTGACCAATGAGAGATGAGACTTCTCGACCTCATCCTCTTCTTCCCTCGCGAGAAGTGGAGATCAGACTTCACTCGTCGTAGTCCGTCGCCAAGCGATCACATGTCGGCTGGAATGCAGAGGTGATATACAAGAGGCAAGTACCATATTCTCATACATCTCCTTGTCTTGCCCTCTTCTCAATGTCCCCGTCTTGATCTCAATCCTTCTCGCTGGCAAGATGATCCTCACAGCCCTCTACGGAGCCTTTGAAGCCCTCATATACGGCGCTCTGCCCACTATCCTGATCATCGTCGTGGGTGGATCAATCGTCCTGGGATACACGACTCTCTCCGACATCCCAGGGCCATTCTATGCCAAATTCACCGATTACTGGCGATTCCGAGTCGTCGGCAAGCGAAACTCCCACGAGACATATCTCAAGCTGCACGAAGAATATGGCGACTTTGTCCGTATTGGACCCAACTGCGTGAGCATTAGTCGGCCGGATGTCATCCCTCTGATATACGGAATCAACGTCAAGGCAGTGAGTGATGACAAGCGATCAATCGATCACGCACCTCGAGCAACCCAACTCACACACAGCCTCAATCCAGACCAAATCCGACTTCTACTCCGTCTGGCAAAACGTCGTCAACGGCAAACGCACCGCCTCCCTCGTCTTCACCACCGACGAAGCCCACCACGCCACCATGAAACGTCCCATCGCCAACGCCTACTCCCTCTCCACCCTCGTCGAATTTGAACCCCTCATCGACTCCACCACCGCCGTCTTCCTCTCCCGTCTCGACTCCAAATTCGCCTCCACCGGCGCCGTCTGCGATCTCGGCACCTGGCTGGGATGGTACGCTTTCGACGTAATCGGCGAACTCACCCTCTCCAAACGTCTGGGATTCCTCGAAAAGGGCGAGGACGTGGAGAACATCGCCGCCAACGTCGCGAGGAATTTCGACCGCTGCTCGAGTCTCGGGCAAATGCCTTGGTTGGACTCGATTTACAAGCATCCCTACTTTCAAGCTCTGTTCCTCAAGTCACCCATCAACCCAATCATCGCGTTCGGCCAGCGGCGTCTCCAAGAACGTCTCGATGGCGCGGAAGACTCTTCCCCTCCTACCGATCTGGGCATTGAAGACCCCGCCCTCGCCGCCAAAGTCCTCCACACCACCCTCCCTTCCAAACCCGACTTCCTCTCCCGCTTCCTCACCCTGCACGAAACCCAACCGGACATCATCACGGAAAACACCCTCCTCGCCTACCTCTTCATGAACATCAACGCCGGATCCGACACCATCGCCTCCACCGTGCGCGCCCTCTTCTACCACCTCCTCCGTCACCCCTCCACCCTCACCTCCTTGATGACCGAACTCGACGCCGCCCACGAAGCGGGAAACCTCACCCTCCCCCTCCCCACCTGGACCGAAGTCCAACCCCTCCCCTACCTCTCCGCCGTAATCAAAGAGTCCCTCCGCCTCAACCCCGCCCTCGCCCTCCCCCTCGAACGCATCGTCCCCTCCGCCGGCATAACCATCGCCGGAACCTTCTTCCCCCCCTCCACAATCATCGGCGTGAATCCCTGGGTGCTCCACCGGGATGTGCGGATTTTCGGCGAGGATGCCCGGGAGTGGAATCCCCGCCGGTGGATCGACGGGGATGCGGAGAGGACGAGGTACATGGAAAGTCATTTGCTGAGTTTCGGAGCGGGGAAGAGGACGTGTTTGGGGAGGAATATTGCGATTTTGGAGTTGAGTAAAGTTGTGCCGGCGATTCTTTGTAGGTATCGGATGAAGTTGAGGGAGGAGGGGAGGGAGTGGAAGGTGGTGAATAGTTGGGCGGTGAGGCAGGAGGGGTTGGAGGTGCTGTTGGAGAGGCGGTGAGGGATCGTGGGGGTCTGTGTTCAAAAGGGAAAACATATATGTATGTATGGGGAGCAGGGCGTTTCGTGGTGGATGGCATCGTGTAAATTGGGTGGATTTCGGTAGACAGCGTGGATGAAGAGCACCTGAGAAGGGACATATTCCGGGTGTACATATCCGTCGATGGGTCAGAGGAGTTGGCCCCTATCCGCTGTCCCTGCGTATCCGACTCTTCACCCTGCTGTCGAGTGGAAAAGTTCGTCCCGTTGGTCTCTACCCAAGAACCTCTGCCTGGATCTTCCGACTACCTTTTCCATCCTCACACGATCTACAGCAAATACCGATAATCCGGCGCCAAATCCCCCAGTTCCGTCTTCTCGCTCTCCATCAAATTCAAGTCCGTCACGCTCCTCTCCCTCTGCCGATTCTGCGTCCAACACCCGATCCCATAAATAATACACGCGAGAATCGACAGGATGGTGAAAGCGATGCAGATGCTGAACCCGGGCGTGTAGTCCGGTCTGTCCTTCGGGAGGAAGGCGTAGACGGCGATGATGCCGCCGATGTTGCCGAACTGGGAGGATGGTGTCAGTAGTGTTACGAGGGGAGAGGGTGAACTTGAGAGGAGGGAGTGGAGCACTGACGCCTACTTGCCACGCGGACCCGACGGACCGACGGTGGTGTCCGCCGAGGTTCATGTTGAACCAGCAGACGATGATGGGCATCGCCGCATACACGCCACAGGTGACGAGGAACAGCGCGCCGTACTGCAGGTGATTGTCATCGTGCACGGTGATGAGGATCCCAAATCCCGTGATCCCAACACAAATACTCAACACCGCAAACGCAAACCGATGTTTCGCCGCATCCGAAATCGTCGCCAGAACCATCGCGAACCCAAACGCCGCGGCCCACGGCGGCACCGAATGCAACTGCGTCTGAATCTTGCCGTACCCATACGTCTGAATGATCCCGGGCGCAAAGTACGCGTACGAGTACGCGGGGACGATGAGGCCGAAGTACATGAAGCCCGCGACGACGACTTTGTAGTCTTTGAAGACCCGGCCGACGTCGGCGGCGGTGATGGAGCGTTCGAGGGCGGACTTGCCTTGGTCGATGCGCAGGCGGGCGGCGACGTAGTGTTTTTCGGCGGGGGTGAGCCAGGTGGCTTGTTCGGGAAAGGAGGGAATGAGGAAGAAGAAGAGGATGGCGACGAGGGAGGTGAGCAGGCCTTCGAGGATGAACACCCAGGACCAGTCGCGGATGCCGGCTTTGCCGTCCAGTTTGCCGATTGCGGCGGCGAGGAGGCCGCCGAAGGCGCCGGCCAGGGTTGTGGAGGAGAAGAAGAAGGTGTAGCGCTTTTGGGCTGGGAGGAGGAGAGGAGTTAGCTGTGCTCGGGTGAGGGATGTTGATGTGTGTAGGTCGAGATGGTCTTGGAATATGCTCCCGACCTCCTCGGTGAGAACTTACCCTCGTGTCTGCGATACCACATCCCAATGAGGTAGAAGCAACCCGGGAACATGCCAGTCTCGAAAACCCCAAGGAAGAATCTACCACACCACATCAGCATTCACCCCTCCTCTCCCACCATCCCCTCCCTCAACAAAAGACATACCTCGTGGTCAACAACCCCCCATAACTAGTAACAAACCCCTGCGCCAACGTCACCACGCCAAACATGAACATATTCGCACTCAACCACACATGCGGCTTGAATTTCTTCAACAAAATATTCGAGGGAATCTCCAGCAACACATAAGGGACGAAGAAGATGACCAGCGCGGTGTTGTATTGGTTTCCTTGGAGTCCGAGGTCTGTGGAGAGCCCGAAGACGTTGGCGTTGGAGATGTTCACGCGGTCTAGGGCTTGTCAGTTGATGCTTTTGTTGACATAGATGCTATGAGGATGGGAAGACAAACCGAGGAAGGCGAGGAGATATAAGATGCACAACACGGGAATGATGTGCAAGTCGATTTTGAAGAGGAGTTTCCGCTCCGTGGTGTTGGGCGGACAGACGACTTCGTCGGGGTGGAATCCATCGCCGGCATAGCCGGGAGTTCCAGTGACGGGGTAGGCATCGTTCGCTCCGGGATAATTTTGGTATTGCTTGTGTTCTTGGTCGACGGAAGATGGAGGCGAGACGCCCTTGTCGGACTTGAACGGGGAGCGCATGGTGAGGTGAGGTCAGGTGAGGTCACTGTAAGCTTGGCGGTGGTGAGATGGGGGTGTCGTTCACCGCCGTGTATATTGAGGTGGACAAAGATGGGAAGGAAAAGCGAGGAAGAGGTCTTGATGCCCCACCAAGATGAGAGGACATGAAGTCGGCTTCGGTCGAGTCGGTCCCTTTGGAGAAGAATTCGCTTGTCCATACCGCATTTCGTAGCCGAACTCGCCGATCTCCAAGCCGTGGACTTTCTCGCCTCCACAAGTAGAATCCTTTGCGGGGAAACGCACGGCTGACGGTGCATGTCCCGGCTGGAGACGGCCGATGGTCGGAGCGATATACATGGAGTACATGTTCGGCCTTGGTATATGCTCGGTTTATGTGTCGACGTGAGGTCGTGAGTCCAAGCCATACCAAGCCTTCCTCGTGGTGGTTGCAAGCATCACCCTGGCATGGCAATAGCAATAGCACAAGGTCGCCTTCTATGATCCGTATCAGAGACAGAACGATGCTGCTCAATGTTGGATTACAAGCTACGATGAAGATACTGAAAGAGTCGTCGTCTCAATTCTGCTGCTTCCAATAATAATTCGTTCATTCATTCGTTTCATCGCACCATTCCAGAAGGGACGGTCTCCGCTTCATGAACGCATGACCAAGCCACAGCTATTCATAATGATACATTCCTCCCGCCAACCTCCAAGCATGCGTTTTGGTCTCAGCATTGCAAGTCCTCCCAATCAACCCCACACCCCAATCACAATCACAACCTCGACCCAGCCCCAACCCCTCCGCCCCGTCTCTCCACCCTCCCACTCCGAACCCTCGACTCCGTCCCCGACTCACCTACCACTCTCCTGCTCTCCCCCTCCCTCGTCCTCGGCCTTGTCCGCGACAAGTTCAACCCCATCGACATCCACCACTCCTCGGGTACATCGTCCCTCTGTGCCAGTCGCTCGATAATCCGTCGCATACTGTCCAAATCCTGGACATCACCCGTCAGCAGTGCATCCGAGACATCTCGCTCTGATCGCGTGCTGGGTGGGCTGACGGGATGCGGGATCGGAGCATCGCGAGAGGTTTCGACTTCGGTGACATCTCCATCTTCGTCAGATCGATTTTGCTGGCGAGCTCTACGGGCCATGTCGCCGGCGATAAGTCGCTGCATTTCTAGGGCTTGTGCTCGGTGCCACGCGGCGTAGGCTCTTGTTCCTGACGTAGGCTCTTGACCCTCGGGCGTGTATTCGGGTGGAGGTGAGGTGGGAGAGGTCTGAGACTGGGCACGGTGGCGGGTGAAGTAAGCGTGGACGTCACGAGAAGTGGCGCGGACTGTGGAGCGGGTGGATTCGCTGTAGCGTTCAGGTTGCGGGGAGGGAGTGTCATCGGGATCCTGCTGTTGTTGCCCGCCAACGATTGTGCGTGGGATGTGATCCAGACGGTTGTGGCGGCGGACGTTACGATTGCGGATTTGTCGCGAGACAGAGAGCATGTGGCGGAGGATGGCGCCCACGTCTACATTGAGTATCTCAGGCCGGCGGAGTTGGAGAACGCGTTGACGACCTTCTTCGGTCTCGATGGCCTCTTCGATCAGGCGGAAGCCAATGTCAATGCGCACCGGTTCGCTGGCCAGAGCGAAACGGTTGCCTTCTGAGTCGCGTGCGGACTCGTGGCGAGCAATTCGTTCGCGTCCTTCTGGAGAGCGCATTTCCAGATACCACATTTCCTCTGCTAGCGATTCCGTCCTAGCCAACTCGGTAGCGTCCTCCATGGGCAAGCACTCCAAATCGTCCTCGTCCATTGATGATGCTGAATCGTCTTCTGCCTCCGCATTCGACCGTTGCCGCTCAGTATCAGATGTAGCAGTGGTGTGATCCGTAGTCTGAGTATCATTGCTTGAAGCGTTGAACGACCGACTCGCAGCCGCGCTCGCGAAACTGCTCTCAGCACTTGGCAAGGTCTCATCTGGCGTAATGCCCGCACGCATAATCTCCCACGCGTCGCCAGGTGTCGGACTGCGATTGCGATCGCCGAGGCCGTTGACAGGAGATCCTGCTCGCCAGGAGTTACTCAGCGGGTGCGACCTTCTCTCTGCGCGCGACGCAGGAATGTCCTCTGGCCCGGAGGTATCCAATGGAGGTGTCGGTAGCGTGTTGCGTCTGGGTGCAGCACCATCTCGTCCGTCGTCCGTTGCCCACTCCTCGGGCGAACGAATGATTTGCAAGGGCTCCCTCGGATTGACTGCGTCCACAGGACCATCCACCACAGGCCCATCCGGTTCCCTCCGAAATGGAGGAGGATTGTTTTCGAAATGGTCCCTCAAAGCTTCTTCGGTAATTCCTAAATCCGCTACCATGCGATCTCGCTGTCTTTGCTGCGCGTCAAATGTATCCCGCTGCCGACGAAGCTGTTGTTGCCGTTGATGAAGTGCCTCCATTCTCTCTTCGTGGCGTCGCATGATATCTGCGTGCGTGTCGTCACCACTGCCATAGTTGCGCGACTCTGGTACTGCTGGTGGAGGAGGTGGTGGTCGAGGCGCACGAACTCTACTCTGCTGATCGGCCGTCTCCAAGAGGTTCGAAATCGATGGTACGCCTCTTTCTTCACCTCGCCGTGAGTCGCGCAGGCCGTTGAATCCTGATGATGGAGGTGGGGAGCGCTCGAATCGTGGTGGGAGTCCGGTGATGGTGGTTTGACGACCCAAGCGCGCGCGTTGAGTGCGACGGCCATGGACCTCTGGTCGGCGACGTATAGAAGAGCGTAGACATGCTGTGGGATCAATTTGCGCGCTGGACTTCTTCTCCTCCGGTTCGCGCCAGATTCTGCAAGCAGAGAGCGGTGTATTAGCTTGAGCTGTAGTCGCAGAAGTGAGAGCGCGTGCCGTGTGGAGGTGGGTCGTCGCGGTGATGGATTTAAAGACTGTCACGCGCCGTCGCAAAATGTTTCGGCGCGCGCGGAGAGGTAGAACTCACGGAAGACCCATTTTGAGGGCAAAGGATGGCAGGAAGTCTGCTTTGGGCCGGCGACCAGCACGCGACCGGGAATTTGGCAATAAACGTGATGGAGTTGCGAAAGTTTGGCGTGGATCGGGTCGGTGTTGCCTGACCTTCGCGATGATGGAGGCGAGGGTGAATGATTAGTCGAGGCCTGAGGCAGGTGCCAAGTGCGCACGGTCGCTCCCGCCGTAAGTATTCGCACCTCCGATTTCACTTGACCTCAGCGATAAGTGACCAGCACATTACCCAACGACAACAATACCGGTAAGTCGCACCCAATCCTCCGGACTGCACGATCTTCCAGCACCACGACTTCTCCATCGAACACGAATTCCGCACCACCCACGGCCAAGACGCACTCGCTGCGAAATTCGCGTCTCGACTTCTCAACCTCTGCCACGACCATCATCCACTCGCACCCATCGACTAACGCACTTTTCCTCCAGTCATCATGGGTAAGGGAAAGCCAAGAGGTCTTTTGGCCGCACGCAAGCTGCGCAACCACCGCCGTGAGCAACAGTGGGCCGATCTTCACTACAAGAAGCGCCTCCTCGGAACAGCCTACAAGTCCTCGCCTTTCGGAGTACGTACCACCCACCTCCCACGATCAGCGAAGTCATCGAGAAGAATTGGAAGAGATGGGAAATGCGATGATGGACAACAGGAAGCAGCATACAAATTCAGGACACCGCACTAACATACCTTCAAGGGATCTTCACACGCCAAGGGAATCGTCCTCGAAAAGGTCGGTGTCGAGGCCAAGCAGCCCAACTCTGCCATTCGCAAGTGTGTGCGTGTGCAGCTCATCAAGAACGGAAAGAAGGTCACCGCTTTCGGTATGGCGTATCACATTCATCAACCCACACCGCCTCCTCTGACACCTCCCTCCAGTGCCCAACGATGGTTGCTTGAACTTCGTGGATGAGAACGACGAGGTCCTTCTTGCTGGATTCGGTCGCAAGGGCAAGGCCAAGGGTGATATTCCCGGTGTGCGTTTCAAGGTCGTCAAGGTCTCCGGTGTTGGTCTCAGCGCTCTCTGGAAGGAGAAGAAGGAGAAGCCTCGTTCATAGACGGCGATTTTGCATGATGGCTGGGGCTGGGAATCGGGCGTTGTTCGAAAAGCGGCATCGGAACGACATGGATTTTGCGTAGAGCACCAATGACAACGACTGCTGCGGCGATATGGCGACTTTCCTTCCTGTCAGCAACGCTACGACATGCTCAGACAGCTGCTGGGCTTCCTCGCGATGAGTTGAAAAGTCACGCTGGTGGTACTCACGCTGATGGTCCTGATTACGTACCCAGCAAGCTACCTCACTCGTAGATCAATGAAATCTCTGACTCAGAGCCTCATCTACAAGATCATGATTTCTTGCCATATTCGCAAAGAACAGAAATGCGAATCCGAAAGACATCCGTTTGTGTCTCTGCCAAAACAGATTTGCCGCATTTGCCGTGGTAGATGCTGGACGTCACATATATACACCACCATGCCTTCAACTCGACAAGCATGACAAAGTTGGGTGAGAGTCTCGGATGCGATCCGTCCTTTGTCCTTTGTCCCTTTCGCTCATAGGCTCTCGGTCAAAGAGACGTTCCGCGCATTAGGGACAGCGTTGCCACCGAGATGGTCAAAATCGCTCGTATACTGGTCGAGTAGTTCGCACCTCGGCTCCCCGGCAATAAACCCCACAATCCGCTTACTTTCGTAGCTCTTGACGACACAGCTTTCTCGACTCGTCCATATATCAAGGTACTTTACCATAACTGTGAAAGAAAGATCTTACTCCCTTTCTCCCTCCTACAACTACACACCCTCTCCCACAAAAGAACACACAATGGCCGCCAAAGCAGGAAAGAACAAGGCTCCGGTCTACGTCCTTGGTGTGGGCATGACCAAGTTCATCAAGCCTCGTGGCAAGGTCGACTACACTGAGCTCGGATTCGAGGCTGGTGTCAAGGCTTTGATCGATGCGGGTGTCAACTATGATGATATGGAAGCCGGTGTGGCGTGTTACTGCTACGGTGACAGCACTTGCGGACAGCGAGTGTTCTACCAGTTTGGAATGGTGAGTTT
This sequence comes from Zymoseptoria ardabiliae STIR04_1.1.2, assembly GCA_000223765.2. NCBI lineage: Eukaryota > Fungi > Ascomycota > Dothideomycetes > Mycosphaerellales > Mycosphaerellaceae > Zymoseptoria > Zymoseptoria ardabiliae. The sequence continues at coordinate 2,436 of AFIV01000520.1, read as the reverse complement.
GAATGTTATATGGCAGTTTTGCTGATATTGTGGACTCGCAATAGGCTGCTGTTACTGCTATACCCTCCCAATGTATGCTAACGACCCTCTCTCCCTCAGACTCAAATCCCCATCTACAACGTCAACAACAACTGCTCCACCGGCTCCACCGGCATCCACCTCGGCCGAACCATGATCGCAGGCGGCATGGCCGACGCCGTCCTCGTCGTCGGATTCGAAAAGATGAACCCAGGCTCCCTCCAATCCTACTTCAACGACCGCGCCAACCCCACCGGCACGACCGGCCAAATGATGCTCGAGACCCGCGGCCGCACCAACGCCCCTCACGCCGCCCAACTCTTCGGCAACGCCGGCCGCGAATACAAGGAGAAATACGGCGCCAAGAACGAAGACTTTGGCGAAATCGCCCGCATCAACCACGAGCACTCCAAGCGCAACCCCTACTCTCAATTCATGGACGACTACACCCTTGATCAAATCATGGGCTCGACTATGATCCATGAACCCCTCACCAAACTCCAATGCTGCCCCACCTCCGACGGAGGCGCCGCCGCCGTGCTCGTCTCCCAAGCCTTCCTCGACGCTCGTCCTCACCTCAAAGACCAGGCCGTCCTTATCGCCGGTCAGACCCTCGCGACCGACGCTCCCTCCCTCTTCTCCCGCTCCGCTATCGACCTCATGGGTTTTGACATGACCAAGTACGCCGCCAAGACTGCGATGGAAGAAGCCGGCGTGACTCCCGAAGACGTCAAAGTATGCGAGCTCCACGACTGCTTCTCCGCCAACGAAATGATCGTCATCGACGCCCTCGGCCTGTCGGAGCACGGCAAAGCCCACGAGATGGTGCGTCGTGGAGACATCACCTACGGCGGGAAGATGGTCATCAACCCATCTGGAGGACTCATCTCCAAGGGCCACCCGCTCGGCGCGACGGGCTTGGCGCAGTGCTGTGAACTGATCTGGCACTTGCGCGGGTGGGCGAACAACCGACTTGTGCCCGACACGACGGTCGCGCTGGCGCATAATCTCGGACTGGGAGGTGCGGTTGTAGTGACGGTTTATAAGCGCGCGGATGGCAAGGCGCCGAAGAAGGTTAGCGACGAGGAGGTGGCGAAGGTGTCGCCGTTTGGTTATAATCCCGCGACGCAGGCGAGGGGTTTCACGAAGGCGCAGGCGGATGGTGCGAGGAGTAAGAAGATGCGGTCCGACTATGCACTCCAGGACATTGAGACCAAGGTCGAGAGCAGGTTCTAGATGTGGGGATGATGGTGTTTGGTGATGTGGGATAATTTGGAAAGAACGATCACAGGATATGTAGCATGAAGTGAACGAAATTTGCAACTCCGTCCGCTTTCGTCCCAGATGCTACTATACATCTTCTCGGACCGTCTGCTTTTGCTCGATGTCCTGCAACGCCGTCGTCGGACCATCGCTACCCTTACTGCTTCAGGTCGCAGAAGGCGTTGCCGGATCAGAAAGAAGACACAACATAAGAGTTGAAATGAATGAGTTTGACTCCAGTATTCGACTTCCTCACATACTATCTCTTTGTGCATCAGTCTGCACGCTGCCTTCCTCATCCTCCATCCAATCATCGACACCGTCCTGAGACCAACAGTCGCCGGCTGTGCATTGTACGTTCGTGACGGTGGGAAATGCTTTGGGAAGGTACCATCACCCAAGGTGTACAATGACGTGACTTGAGTGCAAAGAAAGGTTGACGTGAGGCACACAGAACGAACGAATGTTTGCGCTGAAATGACTGACTATATACAAAAGACACAAGACGGTGACATGTCAGACATGCACCGCATACAGTAGGAACCGACAGAAAGGCTCAAACAAGCAGCAGCAGGCTGCAGAAGGCAGGTGGTTGTCGTGTAGTAGGAGGAGCCGATGTACCAACTCCAACGTTAACCCTACAGCCAACCTGAAACAACCTCTTTTAACCACCGACTGTCGATGAAACCAGTTTGAATCGAGATTCGAGAGATGACCAGTAGATATAAGACCAGAATGCGAGGTGAGCTAACTGTAATCTCGCAGGTCGGCGTGCACAATTTGGATCGCAAGTCCCGTGGGCAGTGTTGGCCGGTAGGAGAGCGCTTCGAAGCTCTGGGAATTGCTCGGCCAGTATCGTGTCGGATGGGGCGATGGGACGGTCGAGTGTAGCCGATCCGGGAGAGCGTGGTAGAGGCTGGCTAACAATCGGGTTCGTAGTCGATCTTGCCGTTCTTCAAGTGGGAAGTGCAGCTGGCCGACCCAGTGCATTGTCGGACCGCGGCTTGGATGCAAGAGTTCTGTGACGAAGCTTGAGTCAGAAGGGACGACGATAATCAGATGATGACTCTGCGTACGTAATCGCTGTACGCCAGAACACCGGAAGCCATCGTGACGAGCATGACGGAGATGAGAGCGAAGAGCTTCATGTTGTTG